>JAQGAF010000891.1:0-38702 GCA_034687865.1 Kryphioiulus occultus | reverse complement strand
AAAAACTTGTAAAATCGTATCCAAATCTTCTGCAGGACATCAGACGACAGAATGGTTTACCAACCGAATACTAAAATACAAAGGAATGCGAAGGAATTTCGTTTTAGATGGCTGTATCATTTTCACTTTGGCGTTGCTTTGCCGTATCATTTTTACTTTGACATTGATTTTCGCGAATATTTTTTTAACTTTTCATTAATTTTATGCATCGATGGTTTTTATTTGTTCTTTGATGTGTTATTAAAGACATATAGCAGGCATATAGCAGACATATGCAGGTGTATCATTTTCACATTGAGCCACTGTAGGTTTTCGTTAGGTGTGTCTTGAGTATTATGTATTTAACGGTTTTTAATACTGAAGACACACCGAAGCTAAAACGCGTTAAAAATCTGGTCTTCCATTACCCAGTGAGAAACACACAGCCGTTACCCAGTTTCTAAAACTAGATTTTTTTTCGGTGTGTCTTGAGTATAACAACACTAGATTTTAGCTCGACCGGTATATGTATACTCAGTTGTGTAGTTCCCACTCGGCAATGGAAAAGGAGATATGCAGTAACCTTTTCTCAGGTTACCCTTTCTTGAGGCCGAAATTTTGAGCATAAAAATTGAAAAAAAACATTTTGAGGGAAATTTTCAACAGTATCGAAAATGGAAACATTGAAATTCACTTTTAAAAAGGAAAAATGCTTGGGACAAATTCAAATAAAAAATTACGAAAAAAAATATAAGCTAGATGTTTGGATTGGACGAGTTCGAAAAAAACCTGAAAATTTAGAATAAATTAATGACATATTTAAACGTCGATATCCTAATACAATTTCAGAAAATTCCCAGATCCTTTCACTCTTGGATCCCTCTAGTTGTTACCAGTTACTCAATAAAAGTCAATCAGTCAAGTTTCAATGGGCTTTTACTACTGAACGTAGGTTGGCCTATGCACAAATTGGTCAAACAAACATCAAGTAACAGTTCTGTTCAGGTTTCTTAGTGACATTACACTGCTTCGGGAAGTGTTTTACCTAAGACAGTCACACGAAGAGAGCTATGGAAGAGACGAGTATTGATCAGAGAAAAAAATGAAAATAAAATTGGACACAACACGTGCAACGGCAATCGACGCAGTTACAAATGACACACACCGAAGACCACCGTCGTACCGCGGCTACAACACGGATGAAAATGACCGATGACCAATACTTAAAACTGCATAGTTATCTGGTACATGGAAATACGCATCGTTTCTACAATACAAAAATCCTTTTTAAAAAAACTGTGCAAAAATGTCGAATAGGTTTCGTATCGAGGGGTGGGAGGGAGGGAAAGGTACTTTACAATGATAACCTGACAGTGGTTGACCAACGGAAGATTCACGATGAACGAAACACAGTGAAAGTGAAAATATCAAACATCTACCAGAAACAAAGCACGAGAGACGATCGAAGATCTGGATGGAGATACACACATGGCCAGTGAAGGACTTATAGATTACAAAAATGGCTATAAGTGTACGTGCTAAGTGTACGTAAGATGTACCACAGTGGATTCTAATAGTCCAGTCGATTTGAACATGAAAGAATATGCCTAGGCAGTCCATAAATGATGTCAAGTAACGATATTTGAACTTTGGGTCGTTAATTTCTGAAAAAACACTCATTAATCCTCAGAAAATTTCCTTCCCAGAATCAATAAAAAACTTTTATATGTTACAAAGTTGTATCGCCATCCACAACTTAGTCTGAAAACGTACAATGTCAAAAACTTGAAAACGCTTGGGTACCATTATGCTGCTGCGATTACAGTCTGATATGAACGTAACGTATTGCAGGCTTGCAGCCATAAATGTAGTGTTTTGACAATAATACAAGAACTTGAAAATCGATTAAAAATAAAACAGAATGATAGCAGATGGCTAGTAGACATGTAAGTGCCAGACACCACATATGAACTGCCATTAACAAAACTGTATCGGTTTCTTTTCAAATCGCTGAGCCATTTTTCCAGTAAATAAACTTACCAAGAGCAACAATTCAGATTAACAAATGACGGTAAATTTTGCTTTCCTAAGTGAAATTCGTGATTAAAACGTCGAATTTATCCCTGTCAAACTAGAAAAAATCTAAAAAAAAATCATAGAGGAGGAGAAGTTGTGTTCTCGTTGGCTTGGAATGCACAAAGATGCTGGGTATAAGAGACACACCAGAGCATTCTTCATGTTAGCGTTTCATTTGCAAACTTTCGTTCGAAATAATCAATTTATAGTCATTTGGCAGATTGCTAAAAAAATTAAAAAGGTGTTGAAAAGCCATAAATGCCATTAATATTAATTGTTTCATTGTTAGAAAAAATTATCATATTCTGAGGTCATTTTAAATTCAGCTGGTTTCGAATGTATAAGCCAGGAAAAATAAAATTATGATAAATGGGCTAGAATTGAAAGTCATGATTGTTCTCGATGCATTTTGTTAAAAAAACTGTATCAGTGAATTATTCTCGTTTTTTGGAACGAATCACTAACCATTATGAAGCACACAGTGGCCTGCAGTTCAAGAGGATGCAGTCAAAGATTAAAAACCAAAGGTATATACAAAAAATATAAACAATTCTTTCCTGTATATTAAAATATTGACAAACGCATATATAGTAAGAGCCAAATATTAGAACTTCTCTCCACATAGCACAAATAATATATATTTGTATTATTTTTTACAGAAAGTGCATGCAGATTGCTTACATACATAGTGTACCTTGAGAAACACCGAGAAGTCGTTACGAATGAATGGCTCGAACTGACCAAATGCGCCGCAAATTTATACAGCGATACAGTTAGATGGACAGACAGAAGGACACTAAAGACAAAATAGGAATCTCAATAGTAATAAAAACATAAATTGTTCGAGTTTGTTGTTCGTTTCTTCGAATCACATTTTATCTTCCCTGAATGCCACAGCTACACCACTGCCTTTGTTTGACCCACATTACACTAACCCACTCTCCGATGAATTAAGAGTGACATTGGAGAATACATGATTGCAACGCTCAAAAGCAAGGACAGATGACTGACGGCATATTCTAGAATGATGGTAGAACATTGAGACAAGCCATTTTGCAGGGGGGAAATCCTCTAATGGAGATTTTGCGAGAAGAGGAAGTAATGGCACCCCACAACGAGCAACGTCTTCGGAAATCGGGCACCGAGTCATGACAGACAACCCAAACGTTAGTATCACCCTAATCGAAAGTAGAACAATAAGAAACTCAGTTTTGCACAGTCTAATAAACCTACTGCAATCTAATCTAAACCCATGCTGCCAAATGTTAAAACACTATCATGTACAAATCCACATTTTCGTTTTGTCGCAGTGAGTACTGCCATTAATTTATCACCGTCAGGAGGAAATTGATTGAAATGAACTTTCAGACTTACTGCAAGAAATTGTTCAACAGTTGAGAGTAAGCTTTCATAAAGATGTCACTTCAATGTCTGCAGAGGGTGAAGTGTCCGCAGCTTCGCACTGCAGTAAGTTTTCTTTCATTTTGCTCATTTGTTCATCGTACTGACATTTGATATTATCCATTGCCTGTTATATGGAACACCGTCATTGAAGATCTTTACTTTGTCTCTGCATACATACATGTATAGTTGTTGTAAAGGAAAACTCACCTTGCCCTTGTCATCTTCAAATTTCTTGCAAACATCTTCATGCTGTCGCTCGAGCTCTTTTATTTTGCATTCATAATATTCCTTTAGCTGTAACATGGAATTTCAATAAGTAGGATGGCAGATCAAGGTACTATAGGAATTGTGACGGTAAAATAACCTGAATCTGTTGACTAAAAATGAAACTACCTTTTGCAATTCAGCCACTGCTTGATTAATGTGTTTTTGCTCAATTTCCCTCTTCATTCTGAAAGAAAATAAGGGAAAATTAGGTATTGTAAAGTTAATGCCACATTTTCAAAACTACTGATGGGTTTTCATCAACAAAAATATTGATGGCAAGTTGTTTCTTTACCGTGCTCTTTCATTTTTGTCCCTGAAAAGTTTCTCCAGATCTTTAATTTCTTCAGCTCGTTGAATATTTATTTTCTTCATAACTTCGTCCCTGCAACTGAAAAAAGGTGTCAATTTATTATAGAAAATGAAAACAATATAAATTACAAGCACTAGTTCAAAAGTACCAGTACCTTTTATGATGGTCACCTAAGCGGGTTAGTTGCATTTTATGAGATAGCTGCATACTTTTATCAATTGCGTCATAAATCTGAAAAGTGAAAACAACCCAATAAATATTTTGGAAAGAAATTCACAACATAAATAAAGTTAAGGTTCGACATACTTGCTCATGATACTTCTTTTGAATTTCCAGTTCAACCTTACATTTATCTTGACATAGTGTGAACAACGTATCAGAATGGGTACGGTGAAGCTCTGACAGCTGTAAAACAATTCTATTTATCATTTAATGTCAAGACATTTTTAAATACAGTATAACTGAACAAAACGGATCAGGACAACTTGGGCTTACAGTAGTAATTTTTTTAAATTATTCATTATGTGGTAAATTATTTCTTATGTGGATAAATTTTTAAATAACCTAAGCATTTGTACAATTTTATCTTTATTGCTTTGACATCAACCTGAAAATTTTGACTATTTTTTAAAATAAATATAAACAATATAAGAAATATATGTATGATTGTGATCCATACAATGTTACGATGCAAATTTTGTGTCAAAACATACTACGTTTCCTTGATGTTTTCACTGCAATTTTTCGATGCGAGAGTAAAAGTTCAACTATTTTAAGGCGGAACAAAGTTGCACGTTACCCTTGTTTCTGGTTCGGATTCACAGACTGAGACACTGGTTGGTCGCAATTTAGCTGTTGCGGCCTCAACACTTGTCTTGCGCAGCTTCGACAATGATTTTGTGCCTTTCAACTTCTGCTTTTCCAGTTTCTCTTCTTCTCTCTTCAAGCTATCACTGGTTTTAGTTTGCAGCTGAAGAAAACCACTCTTTAGAACTACAAACATGCTCACCTAGGTTAGGCATTGAATGAAACGCAGTTGCTACTTACTTTATTGTGTCGTTTTTTCAATGCTACAAGTTCCTTTTCTAATTTTGCAAATATGCGCTGCACAGATTTACTTTCCTTGATTTTGTCTAAAGTTTCGGCAACCAGAAAATGCTCAGGAATTTCTAAATGAATGGAAACGAATCAACAATTGAAGGACCAAGTTTCACAGTATCGGCATATAAATGACAAACTATGCCGAACTAAATTTTCTGCCATATACCAAAATTTGTGTTTGGAATATCAGATCCTGATGGATCTGACGTAATTTTTGTGGACTGAAGCGTTTTCTTGGAATCCTTTCTTTCTAAAAAAAAGCAAAAGTCAAAACAAGAGGCGATTCTGTCTTTCAGAATAAAAAAATCATTTGCAGATAAATGCTTACTGGGTGGTTCCTTATCCATCCCCATGGCCCCTTCAGATGGCAAAGACGACGACAAGCCCATGTGACCAGTGGAAGAAAAAGATCCACTTCCCTCCTCTTTTCCGCTTCCGCCCCCACTGCTATCCACCGAGCTTGTGGCTTTCACCATTTTATTTCTAGGTGCTTCCAAAGAAGCAGAACTCTTCACAGGAGTCCTCTCAGTTTTCGGTTTCTTAGCATCGCCAACAAGGGAATCCTGTCAAATCAGATTTAAACAAAAAATAATTTTAGGAGTGAATAAGTTTTACACACAAATCACACCAAATGGAAAAGAATTGATAGATGGCATCAGTAGTTAAGACAAGAGTAAAGTTTAGTTTGTAAAAATCCTTAATTGTCAATGATAAAATGAATTATTAACTACCCAAGTTGACAAATTTGTTCATTTTAAGACAAGTTTTCACCTCTGTGCCAAGCTTGTTAAGACAACAGCAAATTATGATAATGGCTTTTAGTTTGTCAAAAGTCTTAATTGTAAATGTCAAAATGAATTATGAACAGCGAAAGTTGATAATTTTATTCATTTCGAAAGTTGCAAACATACAAGTCCATGCTTGGTATTAGTGACAATTTAAGTTCATAATTTTGCCCGACGTACTTCTGAAATTTATCAATTACTTACATCATTGAAGTCCTGATCAAAATCATCAGTTAAAGCACACAGCTGCTGAGCTCGCTTTTCCAGTTCAGACTGATATTTTATGGGATTTACTAGTGCATCAGCAATGTCTGAAAATGGAAATATAATTGATGAGAATTTCCATGTTGATGTATACATGGCAAACTTTAATTTTTAAAATGTAAATACCTGAAAGCTTATCTGGCACGTAATCTTTAACAGTAATATACACAAAAAGCGTTGGGAGAGTTAATGGCTGCCCCGACTCGTTTCGCAATGCAATATGCCTGTAGCCTAATAAAGTTAAAATAAATCATCAAGATAGTTCAAATCAGTAACGCTCAAAATATTATTACCTATAAATGTTTAGATCAATTCTACCTGGTCTTAATCCAACAACTGGTAACACTCTTCTTCCAATTATTTTACCATTTTCTTCACACACAATTATTCTAATTACACATAAATCTGGAAGTACCACCTAAAGGGAAGTATAATTGTCTGAGAAAGTCGAGCATGTAGCATATCGAAATACCTCAATAATAAGAAAACCAATCGATCAATTTTACCTTTTTGAATACAAAAGGCTCCTCATCGTATACCGGGTTGATTCCATTTGATTGAACAATTTTTGTGCGAAACCGTTTACGCACAGTGTCAGCAGGAAGGCCGTAGCTTTCAACTTCAACATAAGTACCGACACGCTTATCAGAAATAAACTGTCCCGAGATTATCTGAAAAACGATAAGATTAAAAATGAATGAATATTGCAATTTCTAATTGAAACGAACACTGCAAATTTTGAAATAAATATCATTAAGGCAACATAAAAGAAAATCCTCTAACTTCAGAATGACCGAAAAGTAACCAGCATAACAAAAACATTTAAATGTACTATTCATTCAATCATTGATCAGAAATTTTTCACAAGCTCCACATAATGTATATTCGCACTTGTACAGAATAACATACCTTTACAGAAAGTGAACCGGCAATAATGCCATCCACTGTTGATTCGGCAAACGGATCAAATTTTCTATCATGTCGACGCATAAAATCAGGTTTTAGTAAATAACCACTACGTCCATTATACTCAAAAATACCCAAGTTAAGTTGCATAGCAAGATCTAATAACAATAATACAAAGAACATATGATGCAGTAAGCTAAAAACGGAAAAGATGGCTGATAATTATTAGATGAAAATGGCATTATCGATTCATTTTTATAATTTAATTTTTAAATTTCAAAACGTTAGCATAAATATAAGAGATTATAATAAGAACAAGAAGTCTTAAACAGAAGTGTTATTTTTTATAAACTAGTAAGCAAGATGAAACGTCATTAAGAAAAACTTACCGAGTGTTTGGAAATTCAAAGCAACTAGTTGGCATCCAGCATTCCAATATACCTAAATTATTGAATGTAAAAAAAAGTATCTATAATCTGAATTTTATAGTCAAACATAAACAAAATCAATAATGACATATTGAGTAAACATTTGCATACTTGTGGCATATAATTACTCGAATCCACTCTTGTTCCTCTAGGATAAATTCTACTAAGTTGTCGTTTATTATAACTAAGAGAAAGATTAAGGAATAAACACTTTTTGGTAAATTTTATGGTTTTTTTTTATAAATACGCTGTAAATCAACAAAGACAATTATGATAGTTGCTTTCAAACTGTTTCAAAAGGATACTTTACAAAATCGACAGGATGTTCCTTCAAGAACGTTGTAGCACTGGTCTCAACAAATGATGAAATTTCATAACTGCGATTGCGCTCTAAAAATAATACAGAAAATATAAAAACCATTCTAACAAATAATTCTTATATGCATGCTAACATTTTGATTTCACATTGGATACAATATTAATTGATAAAATATGTGCCACAACTTCATGAAAAACAATATCAGGTAGATCTAGGTTTTTAGTCAACATTACCAAACAAACATATCACAATGATGGACTTTATGAACATTTATTATAAGAACTCTCATAAATAATGGATTTTAAGTACATTTTCCTTGAAATGTTTTTTTTCAAATAATAATAATAATA
Source organism: Kryphioiulus occultus (assembly GCA_034687865.1). Lineage (NCBI taxonomy): Eukaryota > Metazoa > Arthropoda > Diplopoda > Julida > Julidae > Kryphioiulus > Kryphioiulus occultus. The sequence continues at coordinate 30,513 of JAQGAF010000891.1, read as the reverse complement.
AGTAAAGAAATTTTTGAGTGGTTTTATTTATAAAAAACTAGATCACCAATAATACAGATCTTGACCAAATCTAAAATTTCAGAAATATTAATATTGACCGAAATTAACTCGATAGATGAAAACTGAAGAAAAATAATTATCAAGTTAAATATCAAATCTCATCCGTTTTTTCAGAAATACTGATAACAAAGGCATTAATGGTGGTAGTTTTATTTTTTTAAACTAAATCACTAGCCTTGTAGGATAGCAGCAGGCAGGATTAATAAACAAACTTACAGTACACACAAATGCTGATTATCAGGCCAATCTTCTCATTTATCAGAATTATTAAGTAGAAACACAAAATACAATGTTGATATTGAAAAATTACAGGTTTCAATTCGAAATTCCCTTAGTTTTCCAAGTTGGATATACAATTTCCTTAGGTTTCCAGGTTGGTAGTCACCATGGATATTACCATCATTGCCTCACACCTTCAATATTTGCCAACAATATTAATGGTTTACCTAATGGTTTACCTCAGTTGATATCATTGTCAAAAACTTTACTATCGTTATTTCCTGATGTAAATATTGGCGCAGCATCATCAAATCAACAGTGAACTTTGTTGATAATGTTGTTAGAGTAAGGAAGCCTCTATGGCGGCCAGGAATTCAGAAGCAGGAGATAAACAGCATCAAAGGTCAATTTTGCCGAACTTACTTTCTGAAACTTCGAAGGAATGGAAATGTACAGGTTGAATGTAATTGACTAAAGCTGACATCTCAGCTCCAGCTTCCGACTCTCTCCCAGCTGTCCCCTGAAAATGGAACCAATCAAATGGATTACTCAAAAATGTATGAAGCCATTGTAAGAGCGCAAAGCACGACAAACGTCCTTGTAACAAGAGAACTTACAGCTTCACCATCGGTGCTCTCCTTTATGTCACGGTGTCCAGTTTCGACATATTCCTCATCGTCGCTGTCAGATTCGGACACCGAATCGTCAATATCTCCGTTGGGAGCCAACGTTACCGCAATGGCTTCAGAACCGTTAATTGCACTGTCACTCTGACTGTCTCGGCTGTTCGTTTTCTGAAGCCTCGGCATCGAGGACATCTCAGTCTTCACGTCACTCGTCGGCACTCCGAGTGCGGCGCCTGCGCTTGCTGTCACGGGCGACCCAGCACCCTTGGCTTCACCATTGCCGCTATTGCTATTGTTGCTGCCACGATGATGATAATGCTTTTTCTTATTCTTTATGATGATTTTCCTTAAAAGTTGATTCGGCGATGGCAGGGATTGACCAGGTAAAACCTTCATTTAAGTTGGAAAGCGACACGGGATTATAAGTGCATTCCAATAAGAAAGTTTGGGTATTTTATGGAAAAAAGTTATCACCCCAATGCAAACTTTGCAAATAAGCTTACCGGGTGACTTGATAATGGCTCCGACAGCAACGTTTCGCCAAAAATCTTCCTGCAGTACATTGCCATTTTTGCTTGTACTTTGGGGCTTTTCAATTCGAAACATGAGAAAATGAATACAAAAATAAACAGACAACCGCAATATAATAATTCTGAAACTTAGCTTACGAGCAGTGGTTTTCGAATGATAAAATAACAGGATATTCCGAAGTTTTAAAAGCGCTTTCAGCTATTGCTTCAATTACATCCTGAAATGAAATAAATGAATGAATGAGTATACAATTCAACTCATCTTAGCTCATCACGTGAAAACCAGATGTCATGTCATGTGTGATGAAATTCATAAAACCAGCTTAGGCATACAGCCAGGTATGCCACAATGAAAAATGCAGCGAAAAAATATAATAAAAATTATTATATTTTTTAATTACGGTATTTTTTTAATTTATTTTTTAATACAGTATAAGAGGTGGCATATTGAAACTACCGTGTGAAAATAATACCAGAAGTAATAAAAATTATTTAGCGTGCATGGCTCAAAGCAAAAATTACATTTATACAATTTGTTTTATAGCAAAACCCAAACCAGCAAGTAATGAAGGAATTTGTATGGTAAAGCTCACATGCTCATATGAAATGGATAGATTTCTCCTTGTTTGGCAAATACCAATTACTTCAGTATGATACAGAAAAATCCTTAAAATACGTGAAAAAATGACAAAATAATTGTACTAATTTGAAATTAACCCTACCTTAAAATTCACTTCTGTAACTACAGTAAACCCATGAGTTATGATTGGTTCATCTTCTGCCGTTCGTCCATTCCAGCAATCGAGCTCGACACATCGACAACCAGCTAATAAACACTGGCGATAGATTTCAACCGAAGAACGGCCAGTTAGTTGATGCCCTGCAATGGAAGATTTAATAATTTAATAATTCATATTTTCGTATATGCCATGCGGAAATGTGATTCCTTACCAGTTAAGTAGGTATTGTGTGACGAATTGATAAAATAATGAGACAGGGATTGATTCATGTCCTCGTTGAGATCAAATTTTTCTGGAGCTACAATGGCGTTATCGTCACTCATCAGATAGCGAAGAAACCCGTCAATACTCATAAGCCCTAAGAAAGATTCAACAAGATTTAACTGAAATGTGCTTGATGAATCTTGACTGCACCGCACTGTCTCAATCTATAATAACTTGCTTGGCCATTTCTATTCAACGATGGCTTAAATCCACAGTTTTTAATGATGTTCATCTATCATTCCTAAATCAATTACCTAATATGGTGGTGCCGTTGCACTAAAACTAGGGAATTTTGTTGCATCAATAATAAATGCCGCAAAAACAGCCATGAATCATGCTTAGCCCGCAACAAATTGCAAAGTCGATAGGCAAATTTATTTTGATTTCAGCATAAATATTTGACAAGTGTACGCTATAAAGGAACCCATCAGATAAGAGTAGGGCACTTTCTTAAAAAGTTGATTTTTGAAAGAAAAGTCTTAAGTCTGTCATTTAACTTCCACTTCGAAAGTCCTTAATTTGTAATTTTATTGACTAACAAGGATATGCTTCAGTGTCAAGTTAAATTAGTCTACTGTAGAAAATACTTTCTGGACAGATACCATAAAAGATGAGTGAAGAATATATCATTTCTCAGAGATAGATTCCTGAACATTTTTATGAGACGGATCGATTTATAAAATTGGTACAAAACACACGAAAATAAGTATTCCGTAACCCATTACCTTTTTGTGCATTGCTTTTATGTGTTTCGTGCTGGTGAATAATGTCTTTTGCTCTTTCCAGGGTGATATACGGATATAATATTTCGTTGAGTCTTGGATCCCTTTGTTGCTGATTTAAGAAATTGACCAATTGTGATGCAGTCATCAACTTCCCACCATACCTTGAAAATAAAAACGTTGCTATTAAAGTAAGTGCTCAACTGCAAATACTTGTATGCTTGTGTAGTATATGTAGACTTAAAAAAAGTGCACGAACACTGCATACATTCAGTTTATTATCATGCATTATAACTTTTAACTGACAAGAATATGGCGTTTCTCTGAGTAAATGAGACATAACATCGCGTATATAAAGACAGTAAAATATTTTCTTGGAGATGAAGGTGGAGGTGATAAACATATTTTACCCATTTTAGCTTTTAATGTGTTTTTCGCTTTTGGTTTAAAAGTTTTTATTTTAAGTTGCCAGGGTTGAAATACAAGAGAGCTTCAAACAATAGGATTGGGACCATGATACATGTAGTTTTTATGGTTTTTATTAGCAAAAATTGGAACCTAGCACATGTTTATTTGTCATTTAGTTGGCTCCAAGCAAGTAATTATATGCTTAGCCAGTTATACGTTTATTTGCATAGTGTATTTCAATTGCATTACAATGCAGAACGTCTAATATAGCTCGAAAAAGGTCACAATGTGAGGTTAGAAAGGTTTATCGGTTTCTTGACTGCTTTTAAATTTAAAGGTGTTGTCTCAATTCTCAAATTCTCTGAATAAAAGTTCAAGGAATCTCCCAGTTGCTTCAATTTAAATTTTAAAATTTAACAACGTTTTGTGAACCTGAGCCACCTGGGAATTTCAGAAAAAGCTGACCGCATTGACGCATGTGATGAAAGCGACTGAAAGGTTTGACTGTGGCTTTCAAAGTGAATAAATAAAGTACGCTAAAAGAATGCAGGTCTTCTGCAAAACGACACAAGAGCTAGAGCTTTTCGTATGCTGAAAAACAAAACAAGAACAACCCACGAAATTAATAATAAGAAAATAACTTACAATTCGTTGAAGATTTTTTCGGCTTCGCTCCTGCCGGTCAGATGCTTGTAGAAATTGAAGAAAACTTCAAATGGAAACTTCGATGGACAAATAAACTCGTTCTGTGAGTAAAGTAAAATATATAATCCGATCAATATTCGGTGCTTGGGGGCCCAAAAAAAGGTCACTGCAATAATATTATCTTTAAATGTTTGCTTACTTTCCCACTGGACAGTCCAGCGCTTATTAAAGCTTGTTCCACCCGCTTTTTATCCTCGCGATTTTGAGCAAACATTTTAACGATACTAAAAACAAAATATAGGAAATACAAAACGAAATTAGACACAAATATAACGCTCTTTTGTAAGCGAAAAAAACGTCATAGAACTAATTTTCATTAGGAAACAGTAGATTTAGATTTTTTAAATTCACGATTTCACGTATTAATTTCTTGCAAAGAATTGCTTGTCAGCTCTGGATGTTTGTGTCAAACTGATGCAAACCCCTGAAATGCATCAATGATTACTTGAATTTTTCCCGACTTTTTCAAAGTAATTACAATTTTTCTGACTTTTTCAGGCTTCCCAAATTTCCCTGACGTTTTCAGGTTTTCCAGGTCTGGGAGAACCCTTACTTGAAGTTGAACGCCGCCTATCTACATACACCGGGAGTCTACCAGTCATAGAAGTCATTGAAGTCATGAAATTTACAATTCCAAACCTAATAGACACCCTTATATACAGTATGCCAAAGCATCACTTAAATTTATGACTTTCATAATTTAATTTTCCTGTAATTAGTATTGCATTATCCCAAGTGGACAATTTCCCTCTGCCTTCTATCAGATACTTCGAATTATGAAATACTTGTAGTGAGTGTTTAAATTTACAAATTTACTATAATTTGCAAAATTTACATAAAAAATGACGTGTGAAATAGTTTCTATCAAACATACATTTATCACTAGAATTAGGCACATTTAGGCACTGGATGGCAGCATAAGCTGGAGTATTAACAACCCAGCTTGATGTGGCTCAAAACGTCCACCAGAGGGCAGATTGAAAAGTCCATTCTTAACCTGAGACGCAGTATAAGCCAGCAGAAGAGCTTTCAGTGATAGTTCCATCGTTAATTATCCGAGAAATTCAGTTAAACAAGTCTGCAAAACGCAATAAATGTGAAATTGTGATGGATAAGCCATCAAGAGCAACCATGCAGCAGCACAGTAATGAAATTTTCAGCGCCGTTATCATTTAGTAGGCCAGATGATTGATGGACGCCAACACGTGAAATATTGCGCAATATTACTCGGGCTGCTTGTATAATCCCCACTCATCATCCAGAGTCGATGTAGCCAGAGAGTGGCTTTCGGCAATGCCGTTATTGATTTTGCAGTCCCTGTGCCTGTTTTCGGTTTTCGTCGCGGAAAACGATGTTTTTCATATCAGACCTTTATTTATCGCGGCGAAACACCATAGGGCCTTTAATTCTGGGTGAGGGGCCTTGGGCAGGACATATTGACAGTGGGTCAGTGGGAGGAAGTTTCAACCACGTTTTTCAATATGGCTTACAACTCTGAGAATATAAATCATCCGAAAAAAAGGTCATCATATATCGCATTTTTCGGTGTTGCACGAACATGTTCACTGAAATAAATGAGAGGGAACGTGAGGAAGCCTGGCAATTTGAAAATCAACAACAGGCAAGGGGCAATGACAGAAACAGGAGATTTCCAATGAAGTGTTGGCATAGTAAACAATATTATTTTCTATTTGTGCATTACCGACGAAAACAACAGTCATTTGATCGTCATTTTGCCCTAGACAAGCTTCCAGTTTCAGAGCATCTGGCAACTAAGAATTTTTTTGAAAAATCGATGAACAGTAGAAACACTAAGGGTTCGTACCAAAATTTACACAAATTATTTCCCTGAGCAAACCGAGTAAATTTACTTGACTTTTTGAAAATAAATACTGTAGGGAAAATAAAGCATATCCCGAGCAAAGGGATTAGACCCTGCTCCAAATGTAAACAAAATGTTGATATTTCAACCCTAATTGTCTAGTAACCAAGTATGACGCCTGTCCTAGCTCTCACATTTTTTCGCTTGCTTGTGTTTAATATCACCTAAACAAACCTGATAATGCAATTTCTTGTTTTGCTGCCCCCTAACCGTCATGCAATCACTGCCAGCTTACGAGCCGTTAGGAGAAGCCCATTTTCTAGTACTGCCCATGGTGGAGCACGGTCTAACATGAGTACAGCTACATTTTAAACATTCAGACAGGGGTTGGATTTAGACATGGTAGGGCCCAGGGTACTAAAGGACCCTCATACAAAAAAATTACACTACGCGACAAAAAGGCAACATCACGAACGATGCATTTCAACCTATATTTTTCAACGAAAAAAATTTCTTTACCAATAATTATCTGTGAGGGAATATTTATAAAAGTAAATTTTTATCTCTTCACAAAATTGTTGCTCATAAGGAATGTCTGATTTTCCCTGAATAGAAACAGATGTAATTTTCCCTGATAAGTTACTCATCACTGACTTTCCCTAACTTCCCAGGTCCATACGAAGCCTACAGTAATAAATCAGTGATGAAGTCTATGCCCATGTGATATAAAAATGTCCAACATAGCTTAATTTATGTTACAATTAATACAAGCACGGTGTTTTTCACCAATGAATCGTTTTTGGCAGCATATAAAGGCTACTTTAAAAAAATTCCAGTTTATTAAAACCGAAAACACTAGTTCTATCAAGCTTTCGATTTTCAATTATTTATAAATTTATGGATTAAAAATAACTGATTGTATGCACTAATTCCATTCCACAATCCAAAATGAATGAATGAATTAAATTAGGACAGAAGTACTCAAGTATGATCCTGAGAAGTGGTACTGTATTTACATGTATACAGTATGTATAGTCTTGATGCTCAAAGAATTATAAGAATCTGAAGGATATACTAAGTTCATGGAAAGAAAAGTTAACCTGAAGTAACCAGAGCGTTGTGACTCTTTGACCTTTAACGCCCACCAGCAGCAAGAAGGCATCCAATCAATTTCAATTTAAAAGCAGAATCCACAAAAAAATCTAAAAAATGTCGGTTATGAAGGTGATAACAGCGTTACGGTGAATGGCTTGCGCGAATAAAAAAATATAAAAGCGCAGGTTGAAAAGTGAACTTTCTTAATCAATAATGAGTTGAAAAAATAAATGGTGCGAAAACTCCATTAAGCTTACAAAAAACCATCGTTAGCCCCAAAGTAAGGAAAATAAAAGAGTCAAAATGACAGCGGATTTTCAATCTTCTTATAAGTATATTATCTTAAGACCAAAAAATGGATGGCGAGATCTGATAGGCGAAACCATAACAGGATATCGATCGACTCGCAGCCATGTTTACCGAGCCACGACGCCATAGTCATGGAGCAAAGGTTAATTTATTCATAATGAGAAATAAAGCAGCAGCTCTAAGGCCTCAAGAAATACAATTTCGTAGCTACATGTACATTAATTGCGTATAAAAAGAAAATAATAAAAAATGGGACTAACTCAGTTTGAGGCTTAACAGATGGGCGCTAACTTTCAGATATTCGATCTAAAAACGAATGGAAATTAGTTTTAATCAATGCTTTTATTTGAAACCATTACTTGATAATTTATACTCGCCAACTTTACAGTCACAGCTAAAGTAAAGTGGTCATTAGCAAGCAACTATTATATTGGTAGTTCAAGAAACGAAGAGTTTAAATTGAATTTTCGAAAAAAATATGGATTTTTCACGCTTTTCAAATGCAATTTAGCGATGCTCATGGTGGTTGGAAGCCTAGTTGGGCAAAGGAAAATAAAATATGTGGATATCGCCCAAGTTTAAATTAGTTGATTATAGCGAAGCGATTTACATGTACAATTTGCAGTTCGAATTTTTACACCCAGATTTTTAAAACCGATAATTTTGGTGTTTTACCAAAACAAATACTGTTGAAAGTAAACCAATCTCTAACTCATTGTCAGGTGCTGGTTCTGACGTGGGACCCGTGTTAAATCTAATAAACCTCCATAACCTGATATAGTCAATAATGTTTGCATTGGGATTTATTTAGGGTTCCCCCAAAGATGGCATTTTTACGTCCCCTGACTTTCCAGGTTTTAAAACATTTTCCTGACCACCCTGGCCATTGAAAATGCAAAAATATGACGTGCCAATGTAAAGGAATGCTATATTTATTGCTTAATATAAATAAACAGGAGATAAAACACAAATTTTCACGAGGAAATACCAACTGTTTTTCTCCTGTCAAAAGGACATTACAAACCATTGACAATGCTAGTACCGAATTTAGATTTTTTCTTCTTAATTTCTTTTACAGAAATGCTTGTCATCTCTTGCAAAATCTGTGCAAAAGCTTGCAAAGCTATGCAAAATCTGTTATTTGGCAAATTTCCCCATGGTTTTTAGGTCCCTGAATTTTGAGAAATAAATCAATTTTGCCAAATTTTTCGAGGCCGTTTCAGTTTCCCTGACATTTCCAGGTTTTCCAGGTCTGGTGGAACCCTGTTATTAGCCCCACAACTTTCACAAACTAAAACCATAATTTGTAATGCAGAAAAATCGGCAAAATATCGAAGGCTGAGGGAAAAATATCAAAGGGACTTCATGTACAGTGTACATGTACTAAACGATTGTGTGAGTTTAAAATTTCTAGAGACGCCATGTACATGTATATGGTTATTAAAAGCAGTTTCCAAGTGGTAGGTCCCTGCCTCTCAACCTGTCAAACTAATAACCTCTCTACACTAATATTCAGCAGCGGTAGTAAGGATATTAGTTTAGACAGTATCTACTACAGTGAGCACATACAGAACTGAGTGAAAAACGTCTATGTCAATATGACATTTCGAAAAATCACATGACAATAATGCATACAAGCCCACATGGGCGGTGGATTAATTCATCAGAACTTCTAATTAACGGAAAACAAGTACTATTAGAAAGCGAAATAAGACATATTGGCATTTATACCTTATTTGATGCATGGTGACGCCCTTTAATGTCGATCATGCGTTACTACGATGTACCACACCCGTACAAATGTAGCTGGCTATGGTTACCAAGTGACGTAGCCATGCAGCAAATATCGTTAACTGACTTAATGCAATATTACGAGTGTTTCAACTTTCATAATGTAATTAAGTTGAAGTTCAGAGTTGGTACACCTCAACATGGGTTTGTTATTGGTAATTGCACTGCTTAATCACTTTTCCACGAAGACATAAAAAGGATGAAAACTTACTTTTTCACTGGAATTTTGCCATCTTTATCGACCGATAAAGTTATCTTGACGTGCGCCTTGTATAGCATCGTTGTTGCGCTGGCATTTAGTGCCAATAAATTGTACGCCATCTTCAATAGTTCGTCCGTCCATTCCTAAGATAAAAAGTGCAGCTGTCAGAGTATTACTTTTAAAACATTGTGGAGTTTACAAAAACAATAATAGTTCTTGAAACGTTTTTCTCAATATCTATCTCGTCTACTTTTTTGGGCAACGTCATCATTTCACTTTATGAAAAATTGAATTCTTTAAACTTGTTGAAGATATCTTGCTTTAGAACGATCTAAGAAATGCACTAGGGTTGGAACCAAATTTCTCTTCACTGACAAGTGAGGTTTCTAAACCCAAAAATAAAACAGAGGTAAAAATCATACCCGTGGAAATTTGCAGCAATTTATTTAATGACAACTTAAGCTTATAAAAGAAAAATGTAGCTCCTCAGGATCCGAGTTTGACATAATTAAAGTATTTAATACGCGTTGATAAAGATTAAAAAGAAGTTTCCAGTTTCCATGTTACCTTGGTAATTTAACCCCCTCCCCCAGAAATTATATCCGTTAATTTAATGACAACTCATACAAGAAAAAAAGTAATGACAAAGTATCTTACTTTGACTTTTGTCATAATTAAAGTTTTTAATTGGCGTTCATAAAGATTAAAAATACGTATCCTGAGGTTCCGTGTCACCTTGGCAATTTACTCCTCAGAAATTACATCTGTGTAAATTTGCAGTAATTAATCTAATGACAAGTTATAAAAGAAAAATAGCTCCTCAGGATCATACTTTTTACTTTTTCCATAATTAAAGATTAAATAAGGATTAAAAATACGTTTCAAGGTTCCACGTTACCTTGGTAATTTACTCCTCATAAATAATATTAGTTTAAACTTATATCAATTAATTTAATGATAGCTTATAAAAGGAAACAAGTAACTCCAAAGTATCTTACTTTTACTATGGACATAATTACAGTATTTAATACTTGTGGTAGAGCATTGTCTACATCCAGGGAAAGTTTCCTAGAAAAAAGGTTTATGGAAACAGATTTCCTAAAAATGTTTCCACATTCCTAGCAAGGAAACATGTTTGAGGAAACATTAGGGACCGTTTTCCTTAAGTACAGTATGTTTCCTTGTTAGAAATTTGGAAACATTTTGAGTAAATCTGTCTCCTGAAACCATGTTTCCAGGAAACTTTTCCTATGTGTGGACGAGGCTTAAAGATTAAAAATAAGTTTCTAGGCTCCACCTTACCTTGGCAATTTCCCGTCGATCACAACAAAAATTTAAAAAACTTGTATTGACAAAGTCGGATCCATAAACGACAGTCACTGTCTTGTCTTCAATGGGCGTTTCTTGCGAACCGATGTTGGTGCAATATTGCAATTTCGGATCCTGAAATTTACAGAAATGCAGCTTAGCGAGTGGTGGATCAAACAATATGCAGTTAGTCATATGAAAATAATATGAAAAACGAAAAGATGATTAATTTTTCGTTAGATATATAACGTAGAAAAAAGCATTAAGAAGACAGATAGCAAATGCAGAGCTGTCACACTGAGAAAATCAACATTCCATTTTCAAACCCTTAATTTTCCCAACTGTGATAGGATTTTTAGTGAAATTCGTAATCTTCATAAAGAAGACTATGATTTTTATTAAAATCAATTATAAGAAAATCATTAAAATTTCGCATTTTGAATAGCACAATCCTTTCATTAATCACAGTATAAATCCATCCTCGTTTCACCAGAAAATTATATACGGTCTACGAAATCTTAGCATTCTAAATCTTGAGAGATTTTTTAAACTTAACATATTAAAACTTGGATAAAGATTAACATTATCCGTTCTTGATATGACAGGAAGTCACATTCGTACTTTAGAAAAACATGATCACACTCTTGTTTGGTTAGGAAATACGAAGACCCAAGATTCCCAGAAACCGTTAGATGACTTTAATAGCAGCTCGTACTAAAATTAGGAGGTTAGTACATGTATACAATTTAGCGAAAACAGGTAAAGCCAAGTACAACAAAAACAAAGTGTTGCAAAAGAGAAACAACTGAAATCAGTTTTAGAAGACTTGTAATTCTTAGGAATAGAAAGTGATGTAATGTGATGTCCACAAATGTCTCAGTGATCCTAGAATATACGCTGTATAGTATTTAATTCAACATTTAAGTTTGAAACAAATTTACCATATTCTAAATGGATCAATTAAAGGTACAATTACTAAGTATATAGTTATTTTGATTTCAGTAAGAAACAACCTACAGTAATTTTCCTAAAAATCCATCTAAAATAATCTTCAAGTATCGGAACATTTATAAAATTCCGCGAAAGACGTTAAATCTCTTAAAATATGAATTTTGACAGCTTGAAAATGATTTTTGCTGAACTTATTAATGGAATTAACTCGCCAAGGGTTCCCGTAGAAATGAAATTTTCAACATCCCTCATTTTAAACATCGCTGACTTTTTTCAAGTTTTGAAACAATTCTCCCTGACCCTCACAAAATGCAACATACGCCAAGTTACATGAAGATTAGTTTTTGTTTTAAATTCACACTTTCATTGATTTCTTCTATAAATGAATTAAAAGGGGAATTCCGCATTTATATATCTGCATGGCTGAGTGTGCCATCTCTTGACTTTTGCGTTAACCAATGTTACAGGGTGAGGCAAAAAGATGTTAACACTGTATGGGAGACTAAATATTTTTTTTCCGCAGATTAAAACATGGCGTCCCGATATTCCATTGTAGAACGAAGGAAGATAGCTGCCTGGATGGAGGTCTTTCAGTTCCCAAGCATCGTACAAGAAAAATTCAAGTCCACGCGCAGACTTTCTCTAGAAACTAACATTTCGCAATGTTAACATCTTTTTTGCCCCACCGTGTGTATATATATAACTATAGAATTGCGAAATTGTAATATATCGCTATGCTGAATTTCCCTGACTTATCAAAATAAATCAATTGTCCCTGACAAATACTGATTTTTTAGCTCTTGTGGAACCCTTTCGACAGTTCTCAGGAATAAAAATTCAAAATTTTCAAGATCGAACTAAAATCCTGGCAATATTTCATTTTCATAATGTTTCAATCACTATTAACAAAGTTAGTGGAAAATTCTAGCATCATTTACTCATTTGAAATGCATTAGATGTTGATTTCAAACATTAGCTAATTGAATTTCCTCAAAAATTCTTTGATATTATTATGGTATTTTTAGGGCACTGGCATTTTCGATTTTCATAGCAAGGCAGTCGACTGAAAGCTGGGTTACTTTTATAAAATTAAGACGATAATAACGCACTTCGTCGATGAAGCAACTCATTAATGGAGCCCTATTTAAATGCTGCCTTCAAAAGATTCATTAAACAAGATTAATTAATTGTTGCCGAATATGAGCGCAATATTTAAAGCAAAGCGAGTCTTTAATTATGTTTTCAATTCTGCGAGCGAATACTGGGCATTACAGTAATCCATCAAAGTCACGATTTCCACAACACATGTACTGTACGAGTATCTATACAGTTTAGTTAATTTTTACATGTCCGTTTGGACGGAAAAATTTAATCTAGGATTTAACCGCAGCAAACATGTTACAGAGCGAAAAATGATGATGAGATTTGGTTTTTTTCAATTAAGTTTCCTATTGTGTTCTTACACAAACCGAATAAACAGCAGCCCATGCGATTAATTGTACACAATGGTAAAGTAAGAAATCGGCTTTTTTAATTTGTAGAGAAGAAAGAGGAAATCAAATTTCCAAAAAAAAAATCTCATCAACATTTTTTACCGTCAGGTTTTCTTCGGTTAATTAGAGTATACGTCTGCGCAATAAATTAATTTTTTGGCAATAATGTTGAAAATAAATTTTTAACGACGTACAACCCTAATTTTTTTGGTAAATAAGGAGTGTAAATATTTTCCAGTGAGAGAACGTTCAAATATTACATTATCTTAAGGGGGGGGGGAGCATTGGTGAAGAAGGAGTGGTAAGTCAAATGATTAGTCATCATTGGTTTTCTAACTAACGGTTGTCATCCAGTTTTGCGATTTTTTTGAAAATGTACTTTTGTCTTACTAAAATCCATTATTTTTATCACTTTTATAAATATTTCGTCCAATACGAATTTTTTTGCTTGATTTTATCGTTTTTTTATGATTAACCTAACCTAAAAATGTAATTTAACCATTAAGCTGCCCCCAACAGATAGGCATGGTGGAGCAGGGCATATTCCGAAGAAAGCTTAAGTTTGAACATCTTTAGGAATGAAAAGCGTATTTAAGAAGCTGGCATTTTTTGCAATGCATTTTAAATACATGTGCAGGTATTTCTCAGGCAATATCCAACCAATTAAAAACAATTTTCATGAGGTAGAAACCACTTGCTCTTCCCACACAGAATACAGTTTAATGAAGTCAGGAAGACTTTTCCGCAGTTTAAACTTTGATAAAAGTATAAGGAAACTAATAAAACTTGTTTTTCTCGCAAAACGAAGTCACGATCAAGTAAATTTATAGCGAGCATAGCCCTATTTATATAAAAAAATCCGAGAGCATTTCAAAGAAAGCCCCATAGTTGTAAAACACTAAGACATATTTTATTAGAGAAATGAAGCCATTGATTCCTGGCGACCGTTTGCCATAAATTTCTCTGGATTTTGGCAGCATGCTGTGGATTGGGATTAGTGATCGAGTCAACGTACAGATTTCCATACAAGATTTTAAGATGGCTGCCATGAGTTTTTGAACAAAGTTCAATATACGTTGCTGTAAATGATGCAGGATAGAAAGAAAGTAATTGAACATCAGCAGGGCCTAGTAAGACGCCATAAATGACGTCAAACCCTGTTTGAAACGAAGACAAAAGACGATAATTACATTAACAAAGGCGATAAATCCGCAAAATAATTCTCCTTAAAATTTGGAATAAATCAGACCTAAGACACGCTTAAAACACTGAATCTTCATCGTCTAACAAAAACTAGGACAATCATAGGCGAATGGGCGGACCTAGGCTTATTTCATCTAATATAGGCCTGTCTAATAAATCCCCAAAAAAAACAAAGTGTATTACATTTTTTTTAGTAAGGCCACCATGTGCCATCTACCCAATGTAAATTTAAAAAACACGTTTGCCAAAATTTACATTTACTATGATGAGACTCATGATAGCTTCACGCACATCTCATCTATTGTATTTTAAAATTTGGTTCCAAATATAATAACTGCAAATAATTTTGAATTTCAATTTTCAATATTCAATATTCAATAACAATTTCAATACTATTTTATTTTAAAAATGGCAATTGCTCAAATGAATGGACGGAAAGCTTCTTATAAAAGTGTGGATAGTTTTATGAATTATTAGCTTCATTAAAATCGCCACATCTTATAAACATAAAGAAAGCATCTCATGAGAAACTTAAATTTCTTAGATACTTCGAATAAACATATCCGGAAAATGTGCTTCAAACACGAAAATTCATCGTTATATGGTCATTACCAGAATTCTTAATCGCTGATTGACACGATCACATTTAAGTGAAGTTCAACACGAAAGTTCAGCTTGAGGGAGCCATTGTGTTGTAAGACCAAATATATTGATACCCCGCTGTTCGAAACAATGAAAACAATCGAAAATTGCCGATCTCCTTCCTGGCTTACTCCAAATGACTAGCTATAACAATTACGAGTACGAAAATACTCGTGGCAATTTGCAAAACGACTAAAATGAGGGCTGGCGAATTTCCAAAATTGGACCAAGGCATTAGTTACAATATCAAGAAATCAATAAAAGTAACCTATTGTGCACGAGATTTGCAATTAATGTCAAAGTTATGGCAAGAAAGCATTTCTAGCTATGATTTATACAGGGCAGGCCAAAAATAATTTATACGATCAATAAGGACTAGTACTTAAGACTAAGATACTTAATTTAACTTCCAACATGATATTCAAGTCGAAATTTCAGATAGGAAACAATCATTTCGTCAACCTCATGAAAACTAACTGTTTATGCACAGTACCTCTAAAAACTAAGAAGTTCTAATCTTATAAGAACTTCTTTTATAAGTAGAACTGTTCATAGTTTAAGGAGAATGATGAAATGGTTAATAACACTAACAGCGACCATCACTGGAGTGAAACAGCATTTCATTTAAAATGAACCAAAAAGCTTTAAACTCCCTAAACAAATTCGAAAGTAGGTTTCGCAAAATTCAATTAACTACACTGTAGTTATAACACTTTTTGCATGTCCATTCTCAGCTTTCATACATTTTCATTAGAAAACGACTAATTTCTCACCGAGGAAAGAATGAAGTTTTCGTATGCCAGACCTGGATGACCTTTCAAAATCTTTAAAATCCTTCTTTAAAAATCCTTACAAATCCTCGCTTATTTCTACGAAAGCCTGTCACACCTTTGCTAAAAAGTTTGGAAAACTTAAAAATTCAATCCTACATGAGGACACTTCATTGTCTGAAGTGACAAACTTTCAGTTTCTCAACAACCGAGGCCTTTAATCCAAATTAATCACGTGACTGATGCATTTATAATTCGGATAATTACAGCGACCCTTGAATCCGCGGTTTAACTGCAAATTTCTGAGTGTTTAATTGCGCGTTTTCATCGATAAATTCGCAATTAGAGCGCCAGGGTGGCAACGCTCATCATTTCTCAGAACTTCAAGTGTCCACCCAAACAAAGTTTTTGATTAATGAGCCGTTTTCGTGATCAATTATTACTGGCTGAACGACGCAGTTCCAGTCAACACTTACTCAAATGCAGCTCATATAGTCGTTTATATTTGATTTATATTTTGCCGATATACCATATATCACGCTTGGCTCTAGTTCTATTATACACCAAGAATAAAAATGTTTGATATCTGCACATCACGCAACCTGTCCAGACAATGAAAAGAACAACTGCCATTCGTGTAGGTGTTTCACAATAGAGAATTAGGAAACAAGAAACAAAAATATAGGACCAGTCTCGGGACGAGACGTACAGCCAAGAAATTTCACAACAAATCACTGGAAGTAAGGTGAAGATCTTGACATTTGCAGTCTCATTCACGACAAACAAAGAAAAGGATGAATATGGACCCTATTATATTCATAGAGCGATAAATAAGCACAGAAAATGCACATAGAACAAGCGGAAAAGGTGAAAATGACATCATATAGTGAAATAACACTCTAAATAACACACAGAGATGAAAATAACGTCTGAAATGCATTGTTGGCTTAAAAATTATGCGAAACATTGTGTTCCTACATGTATAATTAATTTAATGTACACGAAGTCATTTGTAATGTTTGACCATTGTTTTTATACTAAGAGGCCATACATAAAAGACGTACTAAAATAATATCCGATCCGAAATAGAAAAAACTCATATTCAGCAAAATAAATAATATTTAATTTGACATAAGATAATACACAGCATAAAAAATGCCAGTGGTAATTTAAGTTGATGAATTATCCGAAGCTCATCAGTTTTGACCAGAAAACTGACCATAATATCATCAGTGTTTCAGTTTACAGTCACTTACACAGTTTTCTGTTCTTGCCATATTTAACAGGACGTCCTTTATGGATGACCACTAAGACCCTGTTATCCATTATCCAAATGATAGTTTTAACATAAGACTGGTTCAATTTTACAAATTTCTGACCAGTTATGTAAAGTGGTTCTCAGTATGTAATAAACAATATTGAAATGCAACAGTGTAATTTTGTTTTTACTTCTTGTAATTCATAAGTTATGTTTGGTTCTAGGTGGCAACAAATTGTAACGTCTAACAAATTCACAGCAAGTAACACCGAGCAGAATTTTATATTATTTCATTTCTTGCTTCGTGTCCAGCTACACTGGAAACTTGAAATTAATTGGACTTTTTCTGCCATGCTATAGTTGATTTATATGTCTGAACTTTTTTGGATTTTTTTATGTTGACAAACAAATGCAAATTTGCCAAAACAGCATAGAACATTAACAAAATTCATTCTGGTAGACAAAGTACTTGGGATGATGGAAAGGGAAATACACATAATATCAATTTATTACTTGGGATGCTTGAAAGGGCATGTAAATCATGTAAGAAGCATGTAATACCAATATACAATTAGTGTACAAGTACGTTGCAATGTTTGTGTAAAAAGCGTGGCTATTTTATGCAAATGATGTCAGGTGCGGCTACTGTGAACACACATTGTCATATGCTCGAACACTTGTTATTATTGGTAGCGATTAATTTCATTATGAAAAGGACAAAAAAACTTAATGAACTTAAGCGATTAAGTAATTTGTTTTCCAACTTACCGAATCAGGTTTGGTCCTCTATAAGCAAAGAAATCATTAGCACAATGTCGTTTTAGCAAATGAAATTATCAAAAATTTTATCATTAACGATATCAATTATCTCTCAATAATCTGCACTTAATTCAAATCACTAAAATCTATGTTAATTACAATTAGCCGATAATTGGACGATAAGCTGGACTTCGCTTAAGTAATCCTAATCACGTACTTGCCAACCATTCTCAGTAAAAGCTCGTTTAGCATTGCATTTTTAATTTTTTTGCTGTAAATATTGACAAACGCCGTCTGAATGCCATAAATATTATGGGTAGCGTGCGGAAAACATGATATCGGTTCCTAGATCTCCAAACTTTCTTAGGAGATAAGACAACGACATGCTCCAGGACGAGTCACAAGCAAATTTCGCCATACTTTGTATCATAGCTCTGCGGCAAAACCTATGTTTCAGACATTGATAAAAGCTCGAAAAAGCAATTTAAATGAAACGTTGCCGTAGCAACGGTGGTATTAAGCATATAGCCTTTCGTACCATTCTGGAAGACGTGCTGGACTGGGTATATTTTGAATATTTATGACCCAAGACAATCAATTTGGCACATGGAAGACATAGCTTGAGGGAAAAACAAGGGGTACAAAGGGCATAGGCCTATTCCCTGCTACATGTATCACAGTTGATTATCAACTAATTTCGTTTACTACCTTTTCTGTAATTTCAGTATGAATTGATTTTAAATGCAAGTTTCCTTACTTAGACTGAATGCTCCATAAACGAAACCAATCTGTGTTATCAGAAAAACGGTTCATCGTGAATAATTACGCTAATTTCAGATTTTTTTACAACTTAATAAAACAGCATTAACGAAAAGATAACGAATAATTTTGAAAAAAAAGAACATTGGGTTAAAACAAATATAACTGCGTTTAATCTTCCAGAAAATGACATTTATTCGCACGTTTTCAATTGAAAAAATTTATTCAATGAAATCAAATATTTCTTGGAAAGAAATCGATTTTTTTAAGAAAAAACAAACAACAAAATCATTAATTTCATTAAAACAATTCGTCATGATGTTTAACCTTACAGGAAATGGCGTTTACTTGCCATGATGTTTCATGAGAAATTTTATTCTGCGAAATGGAACATTTGTCGAAAAAAGAAACCACTTTTTGAAAAAAAAAGAACATTAATTCCCTTAAAAGAAATGTAGATAATTTTTATTACAATCTTCCTGAAAATTAATTTTATTCGCCTGTTTTCATGAAATTTTATTTTACGAAATAATCGCTGTTTTTTGAAAACACTGATAAAAACGCCAGCTTTCTTAGACTATAGTTTCAAAACAATTTGCACTACAGTACATTTTAAAACGAAAATTTAACAGGATTAAATAATCAGAACTAGGTCGATTAGACGGTTACAAATACCAACCACATGCAATTTAATATAATGTTCCAGACAAGATCGATATTTTTTAAATCACTGCCTGGAATAACAAGATTAGCCTGAAGTTTACACATCTAATTAAAAAGCTGGCTGATACTTGGAGCTTGTCAACGAGCCGTATGTCGATTATCAAATCCCTAATCGAAATAAGAGTACATGTAGTGTATTTGCTTAACGTACAATTTATGAAACTACAAGTGCAGACATTACTTGCTTAAATTGCGTATACAGGCAGACAGCTGCCTTTCAGAGAACCTCTGAATAAATCTTTCATGATTCCTTAGCTTGACTTTATTCTAGTGATGTTAGGTTATTCATACGCACCAGGTCACCTAATGGCGAGTTACTGTATTAGGAGCAACGGCATATTTTCCCCTTCGATTTCCGCGAAGCTGACCAGTGTCCAGCATAGTATCCCCTATGGCTTAATTCCCCGCCATCAAACGCAGCTGACATTGTTTCTAATTTGGTTTTTTGCTCGTCCTATTTGGCGACCTCTATAGCAACCAATAAAAAGCTGACAGGTTCCAGTGGTCGAGCATGGTCAACTCATCAATCTAGAAGGCTGCTCTAATTCCGCTACACTGACCACTTATTCAATCCCAGAGAGCACGGATGACCAATGGGGCGGCTGCTTGCCTCGCAAAATCAGTCAGGATTCATGGATGTGAGTGCATTAGTAATGGCGGAATGGGCAAATAAGTTTAAGTTCTGACGTAGACAGACTGACATCATGATAAATAAAAGCCAAACTTAAAGTGGGCCCAATAACGAAAATAAACCAATTTCGAACTGATCATGTTTACTAGCTTTTGCACTTGCGATCAAGCCACTATAGTCGGAGGTTTAAAAAGGTGAATAATTGTTGATTAAATTTCGGTATAAACCCAGCTCCAAACCTGTCCTAGCTGTCGGAATTTTTATTTTGTTTTGTTCTTCGTGTTTAAGCTTACCTAATTGACTAACCTAACATCGTGAATTTACACTTACTGTCCAAGCTGTGCTTAACCAAAACTAACCTAACAATGTACGTCTGATTTAGCTGCTCCTAACTACCAGGCAATCACTGCAAGCCTACGAGCCGTTAGGAGAAGCCCACTTTTTCAGTGTCCTTGCAGGAGCAAGGATATTTTCGGAGCATAACCTAATTGACTCTGAACCTGATGTAAAATTATGAAACCTCAGCAACCTGTCTACAAACACAACAAAGATCAACATCCTAGCTATGTAATCATCTCATTGTACAACTAGAACTGGTACAGGGAGTCCTCATTTAACGGAGTTGGAAAATAATATAAATAATCGATAATACGAAATTTTGGTTTCATTCAAAGTCGTTTCGTTATAACGCCGTTAGGAATAAAATAGAAATATACATTAGAAGATAATACCAAATTTTCGTCGTTATGAACAAAATATAAATATACGATAATACGAACTTTTGATTTCATTTAAAGTCGTTCCAATACCGATTACCAACATTACATTAACAACTGCTTCAGCCTTAAAATACGTATTTTGTGTTTATTGCTGCAGAAACTTTGCAGTAAACAGAGCCCAACAAGGACGTGAAGCAAAGACTCCCTGCACAAATCAATAATTTCATCGCCTGAAGCGATAAATTTAAAAACCTGAATGGGAAATTCAACAGCCAATTTGCCATAGACGTTATTTACGATATTATTAAATTTCCAAACTCAAAAACGCACTAATGTTAGGTCAAGCGTGTTTTCCGAGGTTTGCAAGCTGACAGTAAATAATATTCCAACTATGCAAATCAATGTTTCCGCACGATACACAAATATTTATGGTTAATGCTTCGGAGGAGAAAAAAAGAAGTAAAAAATGGCCAATTGGCAGGTTTCGAACCCGCTACAGTGGCGCCGCCAAAGGAAGAAAAAATGGTGCGTGATGTTATTCAGACACTCGAGCGATGCTCTAATTGCGCAATTTGTCATTTGGCTGACAAAATCCGCCATGAATACATTAACAGGGGGATGAAAGTTGCATGTCGTCAATATTTTTCTGAGCATTTTTGATCGTGTACTCAGACAGTGTGACCCGTCAACATTATCATGCTAGGCACGCACACTGTTACAACTAAAAGATTCTATGACACCAAACGAAAATACTCCGAAGTACGATATCTTTCTTTTCAAGAAGCAGAAGACAAGAAATACTATTACGATACACAGGATACACTACGGTTAAATATCGATCTAAACCCCTAAAGCGTGTGTAGTTAGCGAAGATTGCGTTCTAGTGTTGCAGATATATGGTTTTGGGTTAAGTGAAAGCGAGTTTATAACATTAAAAAACCAAAATCTATACCAATCTAGACCAATATCGTAATCAACTTCAAAAATCGACACTTTCGTATGGCAAGATAGATCATGTGGCCAAATATTTGATATGTCAAACTGTAACACATGAAATGCCTCATTGAAACAATAACGAACTAAGGACTTGTGGGCATAAATGAATTTAAAAATAATGGAAAAACAAATTAAAGCATAAAACCACAATTAATTCATTTAGAAAAATGCATTGTGAAATTAATTTTCAGCGCCAGAAAAAAGCATGAATGGATTTTGAATATTCCGAAATTTAATTTAATGAACTTCAAAATGAACAATTTTAGTAAACAGTATGGTTTGGATAAATTTATTTTAGTACAAAAAAACTAGTAGGCCTATTCGCAACCAACCATTTCCAAAAGTAATTAAAATGACAAGCATTGAAGCTAGTGCTGGAGGTTTTGAGCGAAACACTACACCAACAAAGGTATTTCTCAAGATACTATTCATGGAAATAGCGGCTAAAATGAATTAAAAACACGTGTTCTATCATAAAAACATGATTTACACAAATTTCACATGTCCCAGACTTCTGAACATCGACCTCATGAGGAAATCCATTAATTACATCAGGGTTTGAGTCAAAATTTACCAAACCATTTCTCTGACCAACCCAAGTGAATTTCCCTAATTACTTTTATCAGGATGGCAAACAAATTGTAAGTTCTGAAATGTAGGAAGTTTTAGAGTATGTGTAAAACAATTTTAGGATTTTATTTTATAAAGGCACAATTTTTTAAAATGCAGTATTTCATTCCATATTCATCTCTAAGTTATAATACAATAATGAAAGAAAAGCCTAGTGTACAATTTTTGTTAACAGGGCAATTTCTTTATTCAAAGAATTTAATCTGATCTTCATCTCATGAACAATTTTTTTCTTATTTTCTTTAATATCTGGTTCCTCATTAAAGACAGTATCTATTTTAGGAGCGTTTGGAGTACTTTTTATGATTTGTTTGCTGCCACCCTGCGTCTACAAAAGGTTTAGAATACATGCTCCGAATGTAAGAAACAATGAACATAAACATGTCAGAACATTAATGAACATGTAAAATGTGTTGCATGTCTTTATGACAACCGACACACGTGTTTTACGCCACCATAAAAGCTATCATTAAAATAGCCCATGAACATAAAGTAAAATCATTTCAGACGAAAGGAGTTTCCCATCCATTTTCCTGGAAATAAAAGCAGAAAGGTCGGAAATAGGTAATTTGGTAGGAGAAATAAGGAAAAATTAGGCAAGGGAAATAATAAGATAATGCACAATTACCACACCGGAAATTACCAAAATTAAGAAATTCGAAAACGACATGGTGTTTTATTTTTAGCTCGTTCACACTGCCAGGACAATTGGTAGTGGATCTAGTATAAGTGTCGTCACTGACAGCAGTAGAGCTTATTCAACACTAAATGAAAATAACTTTAAACAACATGTTCCCGAAATAAGACCAACCTGTCCATCTTAAAAGCATTAGTGAAATACTTAAGGAAGCACCAGTCAGTCTTATTTCAATGACAACTTCAACCAAGTTTCCATTAGTTAAAACATTGACTATTATGCCAAAGGATGGAGCTGTGAATCGTCCAGAAAATTTATTGGACAGCTTAATTGGACAGTCTGATTAGCAGTACCATTTGGTGTTACACAAAACATGTTTTCAAGAAATCGTTGATATGAGATCTTAAAATTCAAGTTTCCAAAATGGGACTTGTTACCAACGTTTAAAACATGATTTTGTTTTTACAATAATGCTTCTGAAGCACATTAGGTAAATTCAACAAGACTGTAACTGAGTGCTCCAGTGTGCACATGAAAAGGCATGTGTGGCAAATTGTGCAAAAACTATTTTGCGATGTGCAAACGGGTGTTTAAAAGCAGAAAACTAAAAGCGACTAAAATGGATTTATGCTCATATCGTATCGTATATTTTGTGTATGTAAAATCGTAATTTTTAAAAATATTCAACTTTGGTATTTGGTAATACACATTGAATTTCACCCCGAAATATAACAGACTTGATTAAAAAGCTCATTCTTAATTCACGAATTTGATGGATTGGCTCGATACGTCTGAACAACAAAATATTAATAAAGCATCCAAAATTACAGATGCAATTGTGTGCCAACAATCAAAATTTTAACTGAAACGTTCGAATGCAATTTGGCTATTGTAAACGTGATCAAATTCACCAGATTATATTTTTCGTGAGAAAATCAGCACAATTTTATTAGTTTAATTAGTGGGTATGTATATTGTGTGTCTTACTTTAGGCGTCCTGGCATATTTTCCAGTTCTCGTATCACGAATTGATGATATTTCCAAGAACTCAGTCTCCTGCAACAAAAAAATAACACAAATCAGAAAATCGATGATTATAACAATGCAAACAAGTAATTTCGCATTCATATGATAATTCCGAAATTAAATGACTATTTATAGACTAAACCACAGCAAAATCAATTGTTGACACACATGTACAGAGCTCCAATACTCTTTATACGTTTATAAAACGATTTACATACGTAGAAATGTAAACATGGAAAATAAAAATGTTTATTCAATAAAGTTTTGTGTATTACATGTATTCTGGTTGGGTGTTGGCCCCGATTCCAATCAGAACACCTCAAGTTGGCCCTTACACCTCTTTAACACAGGAAATATAGCATTCGATTACACTTGTATACCGTATTTGCTAACTAAATTCCATGACTTTTCAATGACTTTTCACGACTTCAAAAAATTGTCACGTGTATTTGAATATGGTTCTTTCAAATTTTATGCCATCAACAGGCCGTCAAGCAGTTCCGAGGGAAAAATGGAAAAAGAATATAGGAATTTTTTCTTAAAAAATTACTGCAGTTGAGAGCATTTCCTACCTTTTAATTGTAATTGCTAAAATATCAGATTTTGTTTCACATTTCTTCACATGCAAATATCAGATTTTGTTTCACATTTCTCCACATGTAAATATCAGATTTTGTTTCACATTTCTTCACATGCAAATATCTGATTTTTTTCAACATTTTCCTCAATACA
The DNA here is from genome assembly GCA_034687865.1 of Kryphioiulus occultus. NCBI lineage: Eukaryota > Metazoa > Arthropoda > Diplopoda > Julida > Julidae > Kryphioiulus > Kryphioiulus occultus. The sequence continues at coordinate 5,783 of JAQGAF010000891.1, read as the reverse complement.
TGTATTTTGGAAAAAAAATACAATTTTCATGAACTAAACAGCCGTTCTCAAACTTTGGACCACCACCCCGTAATTTTCGAATGACAGACTTTTGATGATGAATTCTTAGATGATGAATTTTAGCCAGTATCTGCTATATTTTTCTTTGCCACAGCAGTTTGCAGTAAAATACAGTAACATATAGGAACTTTTCTAAAAATATAGGACTATCTAGGGCTACCTCAAAAATATAGCAATAACTTGCCAGCATGAATCAATAAACAGTGATTTTCTGAAAAATCCTCTGCCATGGTGATGACATGATTATTGGCCAAAAAAGCCGTAGATGAAGTTTTTTCGAAACTTGATGACAAATGATACATTTTAATCCACATTTTTATTTTGCGAATCAAAGGCAAAAATTCCATGACCCTAATGTCAATTTAATGATTTTTTTCATGATTCCCGTGACCGGAATTTCATTTCATGACATTTCCATTGCCGGGTTTTAATCTGATCCTGCTTGTTATTACAACATATTTCTTAATATTAAAATGTATTGCTGGCATCGATTTTTACAATAAAATTTGAATTCTTTAGAATTGGCTGTCAAATAATGCACAATGCACCTTCCACACGCGTTTCCATAATGTATACAAGACTCAATTGATGAATATTTGATGACAAAGTGCAAATTGGTGACCAGTTGCAACTCTGAATTCTTTCATTAAGTAATCCACGGAGATCACAATATTAGACTTAGTGATAATAAGTTAAAAAAGTTTGGAATTCATACATATTTCTGAAAAGTTTCAGTTTGAATTGAACCATTCATTTCCTTTTACACCGGAAATGGTCAACTAATCGCAAGCTAACGTGTACCAATATAAGATTTAACAAAATTTCTAGTTGCCTTTTGTAATTTCAAAACACGATTCCACCAACTTATTTTTGCAAAATGGATCATTTCCACACTTTTCATACCATTCCAGGAATGTGCATGAAATCAATAGGGGTCATGCCAAGAATATCTACAGACGAAAGTATATGGGTCAGTCTGCTAGGTTTTCTTAGATTAACAAGATGTAGGGCTGCGGCGCTGATGCTATTTTTAACTCGGCTCGAACAAACCCAACGTTGGCCTACAGGCAATTGTTAACGAAAAAGACGAGATGATAAAAGGAAAATCAATAGCAGCAAATGGATGGCAATTTGGGCAGTTGTTTCGTTAAAACGGGTTACGACATTAGGATGTAAACATTGTGATTGAAGAAAATGGTATTATCGGGAGACAGAAATAAAATGGCACTCACACATATTGTAAGTTAATTGCCGGGAAATTGACGACGACAACAACGGCCATATTGCACGTAAAGACAGAAAGTGATTCATGAGAGGGCATTTGCTTAAGACGTTACATGTACTGGATGACTGCCAAATACAGTGTACAAGATTTTCAGTGATTTTGTATACCGTTATCGTCATCAAAATGGATACAAGTTCATCGAAATGTTTGACATTTCCTATGCTTTACTACCTCGATCAGTAAAATACAAAATATAACTGTAAATACAAAGACAAAGACAAAGACAATACAAATTAGATCAACCAATTGATTCTCAAATGGATACGCAATTCTATAACAAGGTTTCCCCAGAGATGAAATTTCCAGTTTCCGTGACTATCAAATTTTAATACAAATATCCCTGATCACCCAGACCACTGAACATGCAAAAAATTTGGAAACGCTAATATAAGGAATGCTATATTTAAGAGGTATTATACCTGCATATAAAAAGAAGATTTAACACGAATTTGCATAATGAAACAGAATATTTAGATTAGTTTTAATTGAAAATTTCATTATTAGTTTCTTCCACAGATTACATGTCATCTCTTAATTTTTTTTGCTAAGCAATAACTATAGTAGCTACGCAAAAAATTTATTGATTTGCAGAATTTCCCTGACTTTTCTTTTACTTTTCAAGGCAAATCCAATTTCCCTGACTTTTCCAGGTTTACCAATTTCCCTGACAAGTCTAGGTTTTCAAGGTTTTGGGGAATCCTGCAAATATTATGTTTTAAAATTCTATATTTACAGAGTTATTCCAGTTCGTTTTGACCATCAATCAACCAATACAATTTTACCACTTGGAGTGCGAAATTACATGCTCGTCATGGCATGAAAATAACTAATTTTAATATTAAAATATGGAGCTATACAAATCCATTCAAAAATCACTTCAATTGGTATGGATCAGGGACTTTCTATTGCCATGCTATTGGCAATTGCTCTCTTAATGTACATTAATTTCAAGAGAAACAATACCAATAAATCAATAAGAACATAAATGAAAATAAATTCTTCAATTTTGACAAATTATAAAATTTCCACCCGTTTATAAACAAAAACGAGGTAAGAAAATGTTCAAGTTATCATGCACATACAGTACACTGTATTCTCGCCAATGTATCCTATTTTAAAGCAAATTAATGCAAAATAAAGCAACCCAACAGGTGGGAGGCACGTGGGAGCCAGACTTTGGGGCATTTTGCATCATACCTTTTCTGGTGGATCGCAAGATTTCGCAGGTGGTTTTAAGTACCAACCCTGCATATGAAATTGATTTTTTTTCTTTGTTGCGAATTCGTGCAGTGTGTAAAAATGAGTTCGTAAAGTGTTTTACTTTCGACTTAATGTTATATGCATGAGAATGGGAAATGGGAAAAAAAGAAAAGGAAAGGTAGCCTTGGATACAAATAGACACGAATAAATAATGCTTCCTAGAGTCAGATGTCATCAGCAAATTCCTAGCCTCTGATCATTAAATTTCAAGACACGAATTTCGAATCTATCGTCACATAAAAAGCTACCCACGCGGAGCATAATAAACTATCACAAGAAAAAAAAACCCGAAAAACAAAAGAAAAACGCATTTACTGTTGAATGAAGCCAGCGCCAGATTGAAAAAATAATATGAAAATCATGAATTTATAAGATGAGCCAATTAATAATTTACTTAAATGGGAGCCGATATTTTCTAAATTTGTATTCTCCCCAAAACCCATTTTTGACAGTTTTTCATAAGTGGCGAGAATCTTTCAGACAAAATGGCCACCACCCATAATTCATTGCTAGCAATTACAGAGTTGCGTAGTTTTAACAATCGTAATTCATCTGGATGCATCGTAATTTTTCGCGAATCGTCTGCTGACAGAAGCACTAAAGAAATATTTCTTTTCTGGATGAACGACGTAGAGATGTTTATTTGCATAGAAGCTGGATATTTCACGTCGTTGTCAACGCAAAAACACATTAGCTTTTAATGATTATCTTTCCAAGACTTATGACCTCGACGTTGGCCAGAAACATTTTTGGCTCAGGAATTCATCATCTCGGCCCCCTCGAGCTACTATACAAAACCATCATTACGGAAACTATAAAATAGGTCAAAAGAAAATAACCAAGCGCATAAATAACGAAGAAATAAGTTTTCAACAGAAGCTGAAGCTAATTTTAAAGGTGCTCTCTAAAAATGTTTCATTACTTTCAGAGATTTCGTCAGTATCGATTACTTTCAACATATTATGTTGATTCTTCGTATGTCGACAGTATGCGAAATAAACTATTAGTATTATTATTATAATTATTATTATTATTATTATAAAACGCTGATTTCTTCTGGATTTCAACAGAAGCTAATGCTGATGTTAATAGCGCTCTCTAAAAACTTTTTCCTAGCTTCGAGAAAATCAAAGATTATTTATTTTGATTTTGTAATCGTATTTAATTTCATCGTTATTGATTATTTTCAACATATTGTGTTTCTTCTTCGTATGTCGATATTGTACGAAATAATCTATTACTATCCTTTTTTCTACAAAACGGTATAAAACAAGTAAGTTAAAATCCTAAATCATTAAACGAGACAATCCAATTCAAATAACATTAGAATAATTTCATTCGAAAAGTGCTTCTTCAACAGGGTCCCTTCATAAACGGAACTTTCAATTTCTCTAACTTTTCCTGAAAAGCTCAATTATGAATGGGCGGAGAAGTTGAATATTTTTGAAACAAATGGCCCCTTCCGCTGACTCCCGAAATTGCAAAAATATGCCATACGCCAATATAAATGTTAAATTGATTAACTCCTCTACATTTCAGTAGTCAACCAGAAGGCAACTATCGCGATACGTTTTGCAGATTATTTTTTCTTACATTTACCCATTTCAATGCAAGAGGCAATTTGACAATGATGTCTTGGTGGTACCCACCGAATCTTAATTTGAGTTGATGGACTACACTCCCCACCACATGGTATTAAATTACTGACAGTAGGGTGCCGAGTTGAATTGAATTGAAAAGTATGTCGCCCCTTAACCATACTTGGCTTCCCGGCACAACAGCAGTGTATTGCATGTTCTTCAATTGCGCGCCCAGTGGGGCAGCCCAGAGACAACTTTACGAGATTTCCACTCCAGTAAGCAGATTTTCCAAATTGAAAATAGCAGTGATAGTGGGGCAGTTTCGAGCTGGCTTCTTATTAAGGAACGCAAGCTGGCAGCCAGTAGGAGCGTCATACTTTAAACTCTGATTTGTCCGATTGACGTCACGGACTACCGACATAATGTAATTATTTCTGCTCGGGCGCGGTAAGGTAACGAGTGAATGCATCCTTCCCAGAGGCACTTAGCTGACTAAAATAGGGCTCAGAAGTCGATATTATTCTCAGGGAGAATCAATGGCGGTTGCTTCTTTGTGTACAGAGTCCCATTCCGAAACGGGAGATAACCGTCACTATAACGCGGGACTTTTTTCTTCCTTCAATTCTGAGTTTCATTATTTTTCTCTGGTTTTTCGTCGCCTGTCGTATCGCCTTCAATGGGTCATTACCTCGGAGTCGCGAGCTTAGGAAATGCTAACTTGTAAAATGCAAGCTGCTCTTCGGTGCGTTCAAGCAACACAAGAGCGAACATCGAAACCCGCTGAGAACCATTATTTAAATACAATGTATGCCGAATGTCACGTTGACGTCATCGTTGAAGAGCCATGGAGAGATGTCACGCAGACCACTGCCGAAGTGGGTCTTCAACTCTTCAGTGGAGAGCTAGTGCTAAATTTCATACCTTCAATAACACTGTTTGGACACTAAGAGGATGTGCATCATTTTTTTCAATCCAATTCATTATCTCACAGCCAACATCAGTGATTCCAGGTTAGGGGATTGGTTTACCCATGTTATAATGCAATGAAAGCAAGATTACGTATGAACGGTGTCTACTGGATTTGGTATTGCAAATTCTATGATTTTTCCATGACTTCAACATTTTTTCCATGCCCATTAGACAATGGGGGCCGTTCAAGTTTTATGTCATGACTATAGCGATTTTTAGAAACATTATCTTCCAGTGTGACGACATGATTATTGGCCCCAAAAAACGCCGTAGCGCAAATGTTTGCGGAAATAGGTGATAAGCGAACAATTTAAATCCAAATTCTTATTTTTTGAATTATTTTTATTCCATGACCCTGCCATAAAATGAATTAATTTGCCATGACCCTGATGCAAATTTAATGACTTTTCCATGACTTCCATGACCGTTAGACACACTGATGCACTACATGTAGGATGGGAGTAAGAAAGATGAAAGTAATATTACTGTAAAAGTAAGCTTACTGCAAAAAAGAAACAAAATGGCTGAGATCAATGAAAACAGAAAACCGGAGCACATAAAAACCAAGGGGAAATAACATGACCCCCACCATTATCCACCGAATTGGGTAAACTCTTCCCCACCCCCAC
>JAQGAF010000890.1:0-38715 GCA_034687865.1 Kryphioiulus occultus | reverse complement strand
CCTGGCGTTGGTGATGGGCCCAATAGGTGCGAAAATAGGCCAACGTTAAAAATTCCACAAACAAACAAACAATCAAATACAGGGGTGGAAAAAATAATGGAAACAATAAGACGGGGGGACCACACTACTTGGAAAACAAATGTCAAGATTTACAATTTCGGAGTTGAGGGCTGCTGGAAATTAGGAAGTTCAAAATAAAAAGGTAGTTGTTAGGGTTGATCGGGGGATTTTAATTAAGTTGGCTGAACTTTTCCTTCAATGTGCTTGTATACATGCACAAGCATACATGATTGATGGATGCAAATACATTTTTGCATTGGAAAAATTTCTAGATTCATTTAATGATAATGTACATGTAAGTAGTGTAGTATGGCGTTTACTATACTACTAATGTAAGTCAGATGGATGCTTATACAGTGTAGTCAGTAATAATGTTGAAATTTTAATGGAAAATCTGTTATTCCATTTATGCGTTCGTCAATAAAAAAAGGTGAGGGAAATGTACGGTAACATGACCTGGTAATCAGGGAAATAAAATAGTTTGAAAGTGTGGCCACCCTGCAAGAGATTGAAGATTGAATTTGTTTATTTTGGCAGCGTGGTTTCGAAGAGCACGAAAGTTAACTTTACCGTATTCCCTGACAAGCACAATCGCCAGGTGTCAACTGTCAGCATCAATGATCAATCTCGTTATTTTTGGAGATTAAATATGAGGTACCAATCCCTAGCTCCATTATCGGTTAAATTTTAAAATGTACTTCGAAAAGATAGGTTGAGCATTGAAGGTACTACACCATATATAGAAACCAGAAAATGTGATTCTGTAACAAATTGTTTCCATTATTCTGTCCACCCCTGTACAACTTTAGATTTCCAGAACTCCCACCCAAGCCTATGCCTTGTTCAAAGGATTTTTCACCTTTTTCGAAAACGTCTTGAAAACCTAGCAAAATTTTGATATGGCGGGCAGAATTAAGTTGGACAATATTTACAATTTTCAAAATTTCCGCAAGCTTTCGGTCGCCTGGAAATGAACGGGTCATATTTGGTAAACTCTGTGGCGGATGTGGAATTCAACAGCCTTCTGGTTCAATTGATAAAATTTTTTTCTTGTAGTTCGTTAGAAGTGGATAGGCGGTTTCCGCTGTTTCGTTCCTGTTTGCTATGGTTTCGAAATAAGATTTGTTGGGCGAACGTGCGCTTTTAATTTCATTGTCCAGCAGACTTTTAATTAATTATTCTCTCCAAGAAATTAGGATGGTTCGTGTCGCCTTGACGTCAGTGCTGATATTTATGATAATTGCAAAAGTGATTAGCGGACCGTCAGTAATTAGCGTTGACAACCTTTTCGATCATCCCAAATAACAATGTCCGTCGTTCGGAAGTTCGCTTAATTGTCGATGCTTATCTTCGAATAATTCGTTTTGGGAGAAAAAACGCAACGTATTTGGCTCCAGACTGACCCACTTCGCTGTATACGAGTCCCTTAATTCTGCTCGATATAAATTATGGGAACTGCAGGGGTGGAGTTTCGTGAGTAAAACATATGAAGGACGCTCGCTGTCCATAGGAAAACTTGTAAAAATACATTATAGCGTCTGTATTAAGAGTGAGTGCTGCCGAATAAACACATCATGTTGTATTTGGCACTGGTCCCTTTTTAGGATGGGCAGCCATGGCCTTTCTCTGAATTTCTCCATCCACTGATTTGCCAAAATTCCTTACTTCCTCGTCCTAATTTAGGCAGTCGCAAAGACTGCCTGGTATATATGAGATTATTTTGAAAAAATTCTCTGAATTTGAATTAATGCATATTTTAAGCTTCAATTCAGTTAAACTCAGGACCATGGTAGGAGGCGAAATCAATGTACCCAATTTATTCGATTACCACCTTCATTCAGAGAGCAGCAACTTCATTCATAATTTCTGTTAGCTTAAAGCTACACATTTCAATTTAAATGCATTCCAAGGACTAATAAGGGTGTAGTATCAAAGTTTCCCCCCGGACTTGGAAAACCTGGAAAAGTCCAGTAAAATTGATTTACTTTGAAAATGTCAGGGATTATGTAGATGATTATTGGTTAATGCAAAAATCAAAAATGCTGAAGAAATTCATGATGAAATTATCAATTAAAAAAAACTAATTAAATTTGTATGCTTCCTTATTAATATTTATGTTCTAGCTCCTGTTTAAATGTATGCAGCAACCCTTATGTTGGGATATGCCATGTTTTCATTTTCAGTAGTCAGGGTGGTCAATGAAATTTATTTTAGGACCTGGAAAAGTCAGGGAAGTTGAAACTTTAATTTCTAGGGGAATCCTTTCAATGGTGCATTTTACATAGCTAATTATTGATTAATGCAAAAATCGTGAGATGGCAACAGTTCTGCGGGAATAATGAAATTGTCAGTTTAAAAAATCTAATCTAAATTTGTGTTCTATCTCCTGTTTATAAGTGACTCGCAATAAATATAGCATTCCTTACATTGGCATAGCCCATATTCTTGCATTTTCAGTGGTCTGGGAAGTTGAAAATTTCATCTCTGGGGGAATCTCATGAGTATGCATGGATCCGAATTCTTCTGAAGCACTTCCATAACGTGAAAATGTAACAATATTTACATTAACGAGAAATATAATGCAAATTTGTCGAATTGATGTAAAATGAGCTTGGCTGAAATATATTTTTGTAAGATGCATGTACCCTCTTGCATTTCATTGAAATTTGAAATTCATTTAAATCTGGGTATAGTTCGAAACCGAAAGTAGTTTTGGTAAGCACTTGAGCACTTAGAGTTCATGAACTTTTCATGTCAATAACATCACTTATCAGGTCTAGTCTGGTGCAAGTATTGTCCACTGATAGCGTCGTCTCTTTAATCACCTGCTTGTGGTCAAGCTGGCCATTGCATGTTGGGCACGGGAGCTTTGGGTGAAGGTCTTCAGGAGTGACATTGACTCGTCTCTGCAACCGGTCTCTTTCGTTTTATTTCTTACTATTAAAATCCTTGAATTATGAATTTAATAGCACTTTTATTGCAACGAAGGCGTCATTTCGTATAAACAACCTGGAGACTCGATAAATTCCAAACGTTCTCTGTCTTTCGATTATAAGGCTTAAATAATTGATTGATCATGAACTGGAATTGGGGAAAAACGCTGAAATGAGATACAACACATTTACACTGTACATCCCACACGAAGTTAATATTTGAAATAAAATGAGGTAAAAGTGCTGAAAATGCAGCTTACAAAAGAACTTCATGAAGAAATCTTCTCTTGTGAACATTAGTGACGCCATTGAAATGCAGGAAAACAAACTTGAAAGTCATTATCGTGCAGAGACATGCTTTAAGTGCAGTATGTATTGTAATTTTTTGGGTTTTTATTCTTCTACAATTATTCTTTAACCTGATTGGCAAGCGATCTTTTAGGTTACATATACTGTGCACCAAACGAAAATAATTTTAAAAAACGAGAAAATGGTTGAAACAGCAATGACGTGTTGCTGTGAGTTTCCGACTCGGTAATGGAAAACTCGGAACGTGGTAAGTCACCACATTTATTTACCAGGTTTTTAATTATCGCGTTTTTGTTTGGTATGTCCTCAGTATTGGAGATCCTTCGAGGCGTTTATTGGATACCTTTCGAGGTCCTCAATACGATGTAGTAACCTGTTGAGAGCTATTTTTGCGTTCTATGTTAGTTCAAGGGAGAGAGAAAAATGGTCAAGGTTATCACCATCTTAGTTACACTTGCATCTGGGAATTAATTCAGAAATGTAATACATGACTTTGGATAAGCATTTATGGCATTCGCATGGTAACGCCAGCATGTCTGCGCTTTAATATTAATCCGATATGCCAAAAACCTTTTTTACTTCCATAAACGGATGTGCTAGTTGAAGGGTTCATGGCCTTTTCATCACCCCTCACAAAAACGGGCATTGGCAGGTAACGTGTGAAGGAATCACGTTCAAGCCCAGGTATGGCTATGCTTGGTATTGATTTCTAATGTGCGCGGTTTAATGACCATGTTTGAATAGGTTCGGTTTTTTGTCCACTCTGAAATGCCGTCTTTTTTAGCGATAGAGGGCGTGTTCTTAATAACTTTCAATGCCACGAGCGTGATGACCTTCATCCGAGATGGCCGGGACGTTTCTCTCATTTATCAAAATGGCAGATTTGATGACTCGCTGAATTTTTATCTTTTAGGGGCAGGTTGATGCAATAACTGTATCAATAATTTGGTTCGTAAATATTATTGATGGGATGGGAAATGTGCCCTTCATGTTCCTTTCTTTCATGTACTGTATGTTAATAAGATTGTTCCATGCAATAATTACACACCAAACTGGCGAATGTTTTGTTGCATTATTTTATATGAGCGTGTGATGGCGTCACGCTCGACAGTCCTGCGGTGGACATGTTATCTGATGCATATCTATGAACTTGTCTTTTAAAAACATAGCTGACTTTCTGCGGGTACATGTAATCCGTATTTATATGTACCTTTCATGTCTGTAAATAAGACATGGTAATATGGCAACTAACCATGGAAAGTCACCATGAACTAACCGATCTGGAACACTTTGGCAATTTTCAATCACCCTTATAAACCCAGTCAATCAGCATAAAAAAGCATTAGCGTAGTAATCAATTCCACCATTTCCAATAATGAATTATCACTATATGGAAATGTTTAACTCCTGTTTTGCTCATAGGGAAAATACCCATTTTATTGTTATGGTGGAAACTTCTGCATAATGGCAATGAATGGCATTAATACATGTACGTGTATTTTTTAGGCTGAAAAATGAGAATGACCATGAAAAACCTGGAAAACTCAGGGAATTTCGTTTTCATAAATTGGTAGTAGCTCTAATAAATTTTCCTCAAGGGATAGAACGTTTTTGTGAAACTGAAATTTTTTTTCAACGACCAACATACACTACATTTATCTTGAGGCATTTCCCAGAATGTTTTGCTGCATTATTTTATGAGCGTGTGATGGTGTTACGCCTGACAGCACTGCGATGGACATGTTATCTGATGTAAATCTATTAACTTGTCTTTAAAAACTCACCTGCTAGATGAAGAAAATGAAAAGTTTTCTGGCAGAACCACCTAGCGGTTTGTTCAGTAAACTGGGTAATTACTTCCATAAGAACATGCATACCAAAGGCAACTAGGGTGCCATATTAAATTTATCGCTGCAACATGCCAATTAAATTTGGTGAACCACTGCTGTACATGGGTTGCTATGAGCTCACAACTTTGAAAGTATCTCTCCAGGAACTTCATGGCGTTTAGATATTTATCTTTTCCGATTTGATCAGCAGCTGGAATTATCGAGCATGAAGTAATAAAATGACAATTTTTCGTTTTCAAGGACTTAATTTTATGTTTCGTGTGTCGTCCCGCTGGCAGTCTACAGTGATAACTAATCAAATTTATCCGTTTTCAATCTCATGTCTACGACGATAAATAATGAAATGCACGATTGTATAATAAGGTCAAGGCTGACTAGCTAATCCGGTCGCAATTAATGCGAATTCTGGCAACTGGCAGGATGCGCACATGGCAGCAATTTTTTATTTCTGGATTTTTCTCTAGGCTCTTGGTGGGCTGTTCAACAGTTCAGGACATGCTCATCGGCCTACTTCAGTGTGAGGTCACAGTGTGTTCTGAAGAAAACGCTTTTGTGCTTTCACATTGAAAAAATGGCGCGTACTTGAGATAGGAAAGTGGACAAAGGGTTCGGCTTTGTTTCGAGTTCTGAGCATTGAAAAGCAAATTTTGTTGCCATGAACTGAGCTGGAATGATATGCAATAGCATGGCTTTGTGGCACGATGATGCAACGTGTAACTCGGAAACTTGAAAAAAAGAGTCGATTGAAAAAAAAACAGTAGAATGCAAGTGCACAACATGAAGACTTTAATATTGAAATTGAAGTAAATACAGTGTTTGCTCAACGTTGAGAATTGGATAATGCAACGTTCCCATGATTTACTACTTTCAGTTTTGTGGGAATGTGCCCCATGACTAAGGCAACATCAGATCCAAACTATTATGTATTTGAACTCTGCGATAAGTGATGTGCAAAGTAAGGATTGCTTGGTTTTCTCCTTGGAAGTTGTGATGTTTGATGTGTTAGACCGCCAAAAGCTGGGTTAGGGAACGGGTTAGAACCTCTTCTAGTTTGATATTGGCGTTCATGTAAATAAAAGGAAAATGAAATCACTTATCGAGTCTTATTTACTCGAAAAACATTCATGGAAGGTTTGGTTTCGATTGGTATGTTTGTTCGAACCCTGCTAAGTGGGAGACAAGAAACTCGCTTGTCACTGGGTTGCATTTGCACCTACAGTATACATGTACATGTTTAAACCTTGACAGGTTTCGGTGAATGTCACATGTGAAGGAATATAATGACAATGAACTTTTTATGGATCTGATTTTTCAATACATTTTGATGATATGTCATACTGGACCACTAATAATTTGCATTGGTAGCCGAATGCGATGACAGCAAATTGAACTGCAATTACGCATTGGTTCTGCACTGAAATTCCAATGTCATTACAAGTTGCAGCAAAAGAAGTGCACTAAGTGCAACCCCAATGCAATAAAGTGTTGAGTCAAAAGCTTCTAAATCTGCTGTTGGGTGTAGAAAATTTCATAAATTGTAATTTCTGCCAACAATTTATATGTAGTTTTTGTTGGTTGCATGTAAGACTGCTATAAACCTGAAATTCACGTGACTCCACTGTCAGGCAATTTGGAACTTGCTTGCAGCGCCATCTGTGGCTAGGCGACAATGCTGAGACTTCTGATCTATACGGGGCGCCAAACCTAAGTGGATAATGCGACAAGTGAAGCTCACGAACCCATTATTGAAGCGTGGCGCCATCACATGGTGAACTTGAACTTGACATTGCCAGTTCCAAAAACTCGGTTCAAATAAGCTCAGCTTTCGATGCGTGCAACCAATCCATCTTGTGCAGGATACATGTACCATGTCAAGATTTTACGACAGCTTTGATGGATTTCTCTAATCTGTCCCATCAACAGTATCAGAGCCGGCTTGCTTTGATGCAGTTTGATGTTGACGTCACACGAAGATTGCGCAATCAAATTAAGCTAACGTTGAAACTAATGAAATCCTATATGATTTGTTAGCAACAGCGTGCCTTGAAAGTTTCAGGATCAGGTGACCAAGAAATTTTTCCAAACTCATACAGTACTGCAGGTGCAGCTGATGAACCTTAGTCGTTTGGAGTTCTTGCTGGCAGCACTTGTCGTGGTTGCATTGATAAACATGGCAACTGACCATGCATAAATATATCGCATTTTGGCCAAAGCTTGACCACACGAAGGCCCTTGACCCTTTTCCCCCATATTTCTCCAGCACGTCCTAATCGTTCGTTGGCCGTTTCTTCCTTGAATTTTCCCCATTATTATTCGTTCCTCAGTCGTAATTATCTATTATTGTTATATCTGGATTAATTTACGATGGTCAGCGCTCATTTTTCACCGCTGTTTACAAGCACGCTGATTAAGCTGTCAATGTACGATTTTTTAATTAACATAAATACATATTCATTCGAGAGAAATTTTCTCTGCTATATTTTCGATTCCTTACTTCCATATTATTGTCGATAATTGCATTTGATGGACAAAGGCCTCGATAGGCGTAAATCGAAGATAAATGAAGCTGCGCTTGATTTAAGGACGATTAAAAGGGAAGAGGGCGGGATGTCCAACCGAGATTTCTGCCGTTAGAGGTCGCCTAGAAAGATTTATTTAAGTTTAGTCTTGTTGTTGTTGTTTGTTCATCGATAATTCCGAGCACGTGCCGCTGGGTCGATTTATATTTCGCGGTTACCCCCTACCAAGGCTTGTAAACAGCTACACGTACGTTCAATCGTATCCTGGATATAAATTCGATGGCCGCCACTGAATTCTTGTCGAATGTTCTTTTCTAGTCACCATCCATCAGGCTGTTTAATGAAGTCAGCATAAAATCCAAGAAATACGCTGTTAGAAAGCTTGTCTCGTACCTTGAAAATCAGATCCTTTGTTAAGTTTATAGTCACTACTTAAATTTCTCCAGCAGCAGTAGCTGTTCAAATCCTGTTAGAATTTCTACTTTATTAGTTTTTTATCTCGTTATTATTGCCAAGAAACTAAAGACAGAAATTGTAGGAACAGAAATATGGTGGATTGCAATCAGAACTGTCGTTATGGAACGATTTTTGAACAACCCATGATAAACGACCGTGGTAACATGTTCGAAAAATAATCTCATGATTTCAAAGATTATATTTGCAAAATTTGTTGTCACATGTTGACACGTGCAACTGATGATTAAATAAATTGCCAGTTTTTAATAATAATAAAACAAAAACAAGAAATTTTAGAAATTAAATGTATTTATAACATATAGTGAAACAATGCTATGAGGCACCTCCTCATCTAATTTGTCATCTTTGGAAATTGAGAAAATTTTACTAAATTTTTCATCCTTCATTTTTCCCTTTATCATGATCTTAAAATATTGAAATATGTCTCATCATCACATCTGGGATTACACATTAAAATTTACAGTAAAATGCTGACCTTACACGGTCGGTGTTAATGCCAAAATTTCTATACTAACAGTAAATTATCCAAAACTTCAGATAAATGATTGTAATCAGAATGGAACATCAATCCATCATTACTGTGACCCTTAAGGCCCTCATGAGTGTAAAACTAGATGAAGAACTCTGAAGAAAGCGATCAGTCAGTAGTTACATGTATTTGCCTTTTTATAAATACCCCACACACTTGTTTATTAGAAGCAATCAAATTTGCTGATAATATACCGTATGTTACCGGCATTGGGTAAAAATACATGTACTTTTGATAAGATGTTTAAGGTAAAAAGGAATTTTTAAACACATGTGAGTCGTGCAGGAACGATTTGCATCATTAATGCAAGACTTTTGCGATAACTTTGCGAAAATGTCCTCATCCTATACAGAATGATCTTGTTCTCAAAGACAACACTGAATACATACATGTAGACCATTTAGGCGCGAATTGTTGACGCATATTTGATAAAAATCGGAATTCGAAACATTTGTTCAAATGAGCGCTTTGTAAGCACGCCATAATTCATACCGATTAAGGCCATGCAAACGCTTTAAGTGCAAAATGTGATAGCGATTCTTGAAACTCATTTTTTGCAGATAAGCGAGTAAAGCAAACGACCTTAACCTTGGTTAATTCGTTGCTGCAATGCTTGCTCTCAAAGTTTTTAATTCAACATGAAATTTGGGGATTTAGACCAGACGTTTGATGTTCGTAAGTTATCTTTCTAGCATCGTGCACTGTGAGTGCTTGGCACCACCAACTGAATCGATCAATTGTTGGCATGGTCAGGATCAGATGACAAATGTCTAGAGGGAAACTTTCCACTGAAGGGCTGGGTCTGTGCCCTGAATTCGTTGTGATAAGACCTGTGTTTTATGCAATACGTGATGTATGGTAATGGCACGTGGGTGGGGGTGCCTGAACATAATATATTCAGGTTTATGCTAAAAAAAACTTGGATTATAAACTGATGGAATACAGACCCTATATAAAGAACCCACTTCAGAATAAAACTACTTGGTAAAGCTGACTAAATTAGACGGTTTGATTACTTTGAGGCATTGCGATAAAGAGAAATAGTTGTGTGGAGGAATGTTCTTACGAAATTTTACAATTTCCAAACTTAAATATGGGATTTTCTTGAGAAAATGTAGCGGGTATTATAAAATTCATATCTAAATCTTCACAATGAGGGGATGTGGTGGTATTGTCAGCTAACATGAAGTTAGAGAAAAATGGTGGGATTAATTTGAGATTTTGCCTTTGTCCATATATAGTCACGTGCCTTGATACCCACGTTTGAAGCAATAAATATAACAGTGAAACTAGCGCCATCTTGAATATTCAGCGTGGTTATGTCAGCAATTCGAGGTTAAAAACATAATCCTTGAGATTTCCAGCCAACAGCTAGAGACCGTTTTCGATATTACACACATTGAGTTTTGTTTGACTTCTACTCGTTTTGCTTATTACGAGCCTATGTTTTCCAGCCTTTGTGATTTTTCAAGTGGTTCATAAGAGCTAACCTGACCCTGATGCATATTGTCAGTGCAGCGCCCATTTTCTTCCCTTTCTGTAAATAGTTTGACTGCAGTTTATTTTGTTAGTTTGCATTTTTCGAGAACTGAAAGTGGGCCGAAATTAGGCTCAACACCCATTATTTCTCACCGCGGAAATGCAATTCATTACGAATGCTTTGAACGTATATGTTCATTAAAAGTTGTGGTGAATCCTAACGAAACCTGTACGTTTAGAAAGCAATATCTGTTTTGACAATTATTTGCAGTTTCCTGGGTCGCCCATTGCACTTGAGCAAGGATTCGTTGCCGAATTCACCCAACTTCTGGCAAAAATATTATCCAAATGCAACTATACTTCTCTAGTGATCCCCTTCCCCCTTGGAATCACCTTGTAAAAATAAGCTTATACAAACCAGCCTTGTCATGCTAAGAGCAGAAAGCGCATGAAGTATAATATTTCATGTTAAAACCCGTGTTTTTAAAAACTTCTTGCTGCAATACAGTGCTTTTTTTGACGTAAAGTTGCGTGGTTTTTTGTCATTTTGGTTCGTGTTACAGGGATTATTTTTGCTCATGTTAGGTCGTTATTTTTCGCAATTTTCTACGGAACGCCCTTTTTTTGATTGTTTTCTCGTTAATATTGGGCATTATGTACGCAAATGCGGACTGAAACTGACAAATACTGAGTTACTGACAGGATAATTTCCGAAATTGCCACTAATAACCCTCGAATTGGTGGAGCCGGTAAAGTAATACGAAGCATCCAGTGCATTTTGAAGTGGCAATTCTTTCTTCTGCATATAATTATGGCTCTGTCCAGAAGTGACAAAACACGTATCTGACACCAGTGATTTGCATGTTTTTGCACATGCGAGACAAAAGAAATATTACGGTTTTGACAGATGGCTGCCTGGCCATTAGCATATGAAAATCAGGTTTCATATTTTATGGTATGGCCGTCAGATTTCCAGTTATCATCATCCCTCGTGTGCTGATTTCTGAATGTCCATCAATTTCAAACGAGGTTTACTTCCTTTTTACTTCTTCGTTTTGTATATTGGCGAGTTTATCAAATTGACTGACATCCAGAACTGTCAACAATGATAATTCGCTGTCGATCGGAGAAAAATAGGTGGTGTAGCTTCAATAAATGCCAAGTTACGAAATCAAAGGACATGAACAGATAAGGGTTTGACGATCCACAAAAACACTATCTAAAGCAGTTATATTTTTGCCCCAAAAGCTGAAATATGTCTTTGCATTTATTTATTCGATACTGTATTAATGTGACATACCCTTGCCACGTGAAATGGCACACCTGTACTTTTTCATATTGTCCTCGAGACTAACCCTTTCGATTTTTAAAAACATATGTTTTATTTCCACGATTTAAGGGCGGGGTATTTTTAACGCCAACCGTTATATTGCATGTCGATTTCTGGTTTAATGCATGCGCAGTCTGTTCTTTGTTCTTATATGGATTATAAGATCGTTTTTATAATTACATTAACGCTTTTCAGCAGCTGTTCTGAATTTATGAATATTATGCATTTTGTCAATCATAAGCTTTGGTATCAACGCCCTCCAACACGACAGGAATTATTTTTCCACTTGATTTATTTCTAATATTTAATAATCAATGCGAGTTGCTGAAAAGCAAGCTTAGGTAACTGTCCATCATTTGTACCCCCCACCATAAATTGTTGCCCCTGTGGTGATTTTGATCCAAACTCTGTATCCAGGTGTTTGGAACGTTCTGGATATTGCCGTTAAATGTCATTGGTGTCGCGCTTTACAGTTTTTTATGATGCAGTAAAATCGATTAGTTTATAGCTTGTTATATACTGCGAATCAATGCTTGAGCCACCATGCTGTTTTAACTTATGCAAGACCGCCATTTTCTGAGTATTTTACATGAGCTATAGACCACCTTAATGGCACCATGGTTGACTTTTAACCCCATTTTCTGCCAGGTTTTACAAGACCCTTATAGGCTAACTTTTCGAAAACACATAGCATCTTTATACTGGTAATTGCGAAGAAGGTCGTCTTATGAGGAAATTCCAAAGAAGCCATTTTATGGAAAATGTCAGGGTCAGGCCGTGATTTACTCCTGTTTTCGTGGAAATTGTAACGTTGGGCAAGTAATGTAAAAATCTCGAGCCATATATTAAGCAGTTTGAAGGATCAACACTATAATTATTAGGTAACTAGTCTAATCTGGATTACGGACGTTGGTTGCGCACGCAGGAAACATGAACATGATGTATACGTGACCCAAATTTTGGATTTTCTGAACCTATCTTACTGTATAAGCCTTCGATCTGTTTTCATGCGGAATTTTACGGTAGACCTATTTTGTTTTACGATAGAATTGGTTTCCTTCGATTTGAAATCGAAAGCGAATTTATAGTGAAAATCAATCGAGTGCCCTACATCTTCTCTTTTATATTTGCATTTCTGATGAAATTCCATCGATTTTCAAGCGAAAGTGGTTTTCACCATTTTAATGTGAAATTTTATGGTTTGTTAAACTGATTAGACCAAACGCACGCTGCCTTAACTGACCAGTATATACATGGGAACCGGAATAATGACAATAAGTTTATTTCATCAATTTGCAGTTTGGCATTATCAACGTTTCATAGTGAACGGAAACTTCTTCTAAAATTGTATTGTCATTGTCTGCTTGAGAAAACTCTTTAAAAATATGGTTGATAAAGGAGCAGTAAATTTTAAAGGTGTTGAACACGTTTGCTCGTAATTGTAGGTTAATGTTTATTTTATTCTTGATTTTTTTTGGTTGACAAGTTTCGGTTTTATTATTTAACCCATTAGTATGACTTTGTATACGTTCGTTGTCCACCGACGACGTTTTTAAATAGAAGAAAGAAAAAAATGTCACTATGTGTAAATGCAGTGTTTTTCCTCTCCCCAATTGTAATTTACGATCAATAGAATCTAGAGATAGAATTTTAATCACACCATGCACTTTCCCAGCAACGTTGAACCCTTTTATTGTGCCTCAATAATCTGCAAATGATCTTGCCCAGTGTGCAGCTATCTACTTTGGTATATTTAACTAAATGAAATGACCTAGGTTAGGTAATTCCCTGTAATGACCTGCTTTGTTAATATGGACATTAAAAACAGCGTATGTCTAACCAACCAATGGCATTCAGAGCAGCAGCGTTAGTTAGAGAACCTGGGAATCCTTGAAAACCTGGGAAAGTCAGGGGATATTGAACTGACTGGGAAAGTCAGGGAAATTTTGAAAAATTTTCGAACAGTCAGAGGATTTCAATCCAGAAGGTATTTCGTATATCGATTATACAGTAGTGTATTATGGTTTGCCCTGTGCGCAATGAAAGAAAATCACAATTTTAACTTGGGAATCCTGAAAAAGTCAGGGGATTTTGTTACTAAAGCTGTTGGAACCAGCTCCATAACTGATTACACGGAAACGAATGCTCCTATCTTGATTTTAAGGTATGCGACTCACGATCTTGGGAAACGGGATCGATACAAACTGAGATCGATACAAATAAGAAACAATCATAAATGGTCCGAATGAAAACTATCTTCTCTGGCATGCTGTCATTGCCTGGTGCTGACCAATGATGTCTCAAGCTCGCAACCTAAATAATCTCCCGAATCAGGAAGCTTCTAAAAACGGTTCTCAAAGAAGCACCCTTGTTGTGGATGTTTCTCATGGGGAAGGGGGTGACCCATAGCCGCAAATTTCATTGCCAAAACGAATTGGTCGATGTAAGCCCACCACGGGAGGTCTCTGGTTGCACCACCCTCGGCGCCAACCTCAACGCCACAAGGAGAGCGTGGCCTTCTTCATCTCTTATCCTGGCAGCAATTTTGGTGGCCATGATGAATCATGATTTAATCAACTCCAACCCGATACAGTACCACCAGCTAATCCCGCTCAGCAACTAATTGCTGGCTGCTGTGCAGTCTGTGCTGCTCACCCCTTCAAGGATTTTCGTTTTCATAGGAAATGTTTTTCCAAACAACTTCTACGATATGCTTTGGACAGCATTGGGCAGAGCAGCCCTGTGGTCAAACAATTTGAACCTCAGGTTTTTATTAAACCTTTCTCTAACGACCACTTACATGTGTTTCTGTTGCTGAGCAATTGGAGAGTTGTGTAACATGACCTTACTTCACACATCACAAGATTTTAGCAGGAAAATGAACAGTGGGTGGGGGATTGGGGGAAATAATGGCTTTATTTTGTACTGTGGAATAGAATTTGTTGGTGTTTGCTGGATGGTTTGAATAACAAAAGGTGAACTTGAACATCTTAGACTTCGAGGACTTGGGGTGAGGTCCAGATTTCTTATTCCAGCACCTCTAAAGTTCCTTGAAGATAAAATTCTAAAAGAATGATCTAAAATTCGATTATAGACAGCTTAAAAACTTGACCAATTATTCATTCCAGGTTCCAGGTGAATTCCAAGAAGGGTTGAGGCTAATGTAGTATGAAGTATTTAAAAGAAATACGAGCTAGTGACATGTTGCACCATTATTTTGTCCAATGAAGATGAACTCCAAAAAGGCAAAGTCTAAAATTCGATGACTTACTGCCTAAAAACTTGACCAAGTCAATTTCAAGAAAGGTTGAGGATATTGTAGACTGAAAGTAAAACAACACCATACTGTATTAAAAAGGAAATACGAGTCTGTGGCGAGTTTTTCCAATGTTTTGTCCAATTGCTGTGTGCACTGCATTGTAATAGGACGTCCTGGAGGATGGCAGTGGTTTAAGGGGTTGTTCAGTGTATGACAACCCCTTACCTATCCTTTGAAGACCACATTTGTGTGTCATTGCATGGGAGGTGTGAGCATACATTGTTCGTCAGTTTAGCACTTTATACCGCTGGCTTTCCGAACGTTATTAATTGTTAGTTATCCTATATCGCCAAGAGGCCATGTCCCTGACAGATATTTGAAATCAATACTCTTTAAGTTCGGACCACGAACCTTCTTTCTCGATGGCTCTTGGAAAATCTGTGTCAAGAACCAACGTTGGCAAAATCGAGCGAAATGATATTGCTGTCAATCTAAGACGCTGTTGCATTCATCGCAATGCTGTTTTAATCTTGACACGAGCGCTGGAGTGACAGCCTTTACGAAACTATACTGTTAGGTTCAATCGCTGTAACTGCACTTCAGGATCTGTTCTATAGTTGATTGTGAAAGTAATTCGCTTATCCAAGTGCACTTCACTTATCGAAGAGGATACAGGCAACTTCGAAGCATACTTCAACCGGTCTCTATTTTCCTAACGTATTTGACGGTTTCAGACACCCAAAATACCTGCTAGTAAAGATGATGATAATGGCACTGATAATGGCACCCATGCACTTATCAATTGCTACTATTGCAAAATTAAGTTGCAACTAGTACGTAAAATGAAAAATTTTAGAATCACTGTAAGCAAAATTGGCAAAAAACAGACAGTCACCTTAATAAATTCAGGTTTTAAGGTAATGTATCTCACATTTATCAGCCTTTTAGGTCTTGTCAGAACTCATTAGTGGCTGCGAATGTGCTCTTGTCTGTGCGTTATCTGTAAGCGTGAATTTGCATAAACTGTCTCTAAATTACACGAAAGTCGCTTTTTGCATGTTATTTCTCTTTTCCTCTTGTCTGCCATGCAATGTTGCTGTTGGAAGTATAAACAAGATTTTTTTAAAGCAAAATGCGTCGATAAGTGAAAGACTCAAGGATTGTGGTCGCCCCCGCGGAAATATATTTCATCGATTTGTGGTTTTGTTCAAGATCTAACCCGGTCAGTTTACCTTTGGAGGAAAATTCCACTCATGTCCGGTTGGAGCATTCGCAGTGGCGCCACAATCAAAATTCGACCATATCAGAGTGCGAAAACAAATCAAATTTGGAGAAATTGGCCTCCTGCAAACTGGCGAAAGTTTTTTTTCAATCCATGGCCAAACATGGTGCTCGGTATTTCACATCTCTGTTTGGTGAAAATTGGTTTTACCCTCGGCTGACTCACTATCACTGGAAACCAGTGTAAAAATGATCGTAATTTATTCACTCTGTAATTACGTTCTTATTAAGATCTCTCGGAAGTGTATTCTGCATGGGCGTGAACGCCATTAGATTTTAATCAGATTTTAAAAACAATCTGTAAATTTTAGTAACCATAAACGACATTAGTGTATTAGCGAAATTCTGCTTTAAGAATTTTCCTTCTGTGTATATGAGTAAGAAAGTTTCATGCACTTTGGACGGATTCATGTAAATGCACCAAGAGAAGTAAGACACGCAATGAATGAAGCGTTTAAATAAGTTTTATCTATAATCATATTACGGGGTTCCCCCATGTTCTGGAAAACCTAGAAAAGTCAGATAAAATGGATTTACTTTGAAAAAGTCAGGGAAATTCAACAAATCAGGGATACGTTTTGCGTAGCTAGTTAGTGGTTAACACGAAAGTCAAAAGATATGAGAAGTGAATATTGAAGTGGATATTGAAAAGTAATAATGAAAATTAGAAAAAATTGATCTAAATTTGGTGTTTATTTATGAAGTTTTGTTTTGTATCCTGTCTTATGTACATGTATAATAAGCAATAAATAAGCTTATAACATTCCTTACAATGGCATACGTCATGCATACTTTTGTAGTCTCAGTGATTAGGGTGGTCAGGGAAATTTGTTTTAAAACATGGAAAAGTTATGGATAATCAGGAAAGTGGAACATTTTATGTTAGACTTCGCAAAAATTCAAAATTGGAATAAAGATTATTTATTGCGTTGCATGCATGGCCATTTTGCTCCAAAATTACAATGTAAATTCAGAAAATCTACAGTTATTCTCACAATTCTTCAATCAAGTTTGACATTTTAGATACATTGTATGCTTGTGCTAACCCATATAAGGTTAATAATGGTCACTTGCACCTTTTCACTTTCGTTTAGCGCCCTCCAAAAAAGGCATTTGATCCTTGATTAAAGTTAAGTGGAATTTGGCACATCTAGCCACAAATGCTGGTTGTAAAGTAGAAATTGAAATTGCAATGAATGTTGTTTTATTCGTGCTTTTTATGTGGGCTGTGCATGCCGTGCACCTGAGGATTAAATTTTCGTTTTATTGATGTTTATACGACGATTTTAATCCAGATATATGGCGTGGCTTTCATATTTTCCTTGAAATTTAATTTCCTTTCTCTGGGGGTGGCATAAAATATTGGAAATTGAACAATGAGAGGGTGAATGATCCGAGATAGGACGGGTCGCGTGTATAATTTATTCATTTTTTTCTGCACCCCCTCCGAATATTAATGCATTTTTACGGTTGCTGTAAATCTGCAATTTGCGTTTTTAATATGCAACAGATTGACATTTGTGACACCGGATTAAGTGGTTGTTAGCTGACTAATTAGGAATCGACTTTTCTAATGGCCTAGTATATGATCGTATCAGGTGATTTAGGCTTTGTAGATTAAATTGTAAAAACATTCTATAAGGTCTCGCTCGAAGTTTGAATAACTCATAATTGGTGAGGTAGCAAACATCAACAATGGTTAAGGGATTAACGTGCACAAAAATTGCAACAAATCGATATAAATCAGTTTGTACTTTGTAAACTAAGGCTATTCATAAATTACAACCGTATACACTCTGGTCTTAATTGAATTTCAATGTACATGTAGTTCTTCGAAATTTCTTTTCCTCCAATGTGCTATTTATTAATTTTTAATAAAGCGAAGAAATTAAGAAAAAATACCATTTTAAATTGATGAAATTTAGAATATGAAAGCAATTCAGGGCTGTATAAGTTTTGATACTATATAGCCATTCAGTAGCCGTGTTCTAATCATGGGATACGCCTTCATCGATCTTTTTTATATAAATTCCACCTAAACTCTCACCATTGACGGCGTCGCTGATCCGAACATATTGACTTCGTGTTTTATTATTATTATTATTATTATTTTAATGGTTATTGGATTGAATTATGACGGTGCTTTTGGCTTCATGGTCGGTGCGCGATGCAACATGCCATATAATTTCTTGAAATGGGCGTCCTCGTCTATGATTTTCGCAATCTTTACAGTATATTTTATGCTGTTATACATTATGCATTTTTCTAATCCTTATAGGGTTATCTGGCCGTTTCTATAGCCATTCAACCGAGGTGGAATACATTTTCTAAGATAGATCTACTTTAAACTTATGAGCTGCTGTTTTGCACAAATTTCCTTTCTGGTGGGGGTAAATTAAGGGCATTTTTAATGAGACAATAAAAATAGAACCCAACTGGAAAAAGCCATTTGCATTCTAGAGATTGTTACGGAATAAAAAAACGCATTTTTGAACCTGCGCCCAATATGGCGGATCTTATTTCCAGCGTTATCTAACCTAAGCTCAGGGGATCATAAAGGACCAGTAGCCTAGTTGCCAAGGAATTCTGACGTCAATGGCAAATGGCCGCATTATTTAGCCCAATTAAATTTCGACTTTGATGCCCATTATCGATTCTCGTGTTTGGCAGGAGTAAGCATTTGGCAGTGGGCCCATACCAATAATTGCTTTCCCTCTCCAAAATATCCAGTAATTTCGAAAAGCCCACTTGAAATTGGCAGCATTTTCCATGTAAATTTCCTGCGGTTTTGTTTATGCGAATCCATTGCTGAAGCAAACCAGTGTTTAGTTCAGCTTCTTTCAGTTTTCGTTCAATAAACATCTGGTTATGCCTAATTCAAATATTTACATTGGCTTACTGCTCCGTTTATTTTTATTCTCGGTAAAAATAGTTTTTCCTTGAATTTGAACGGCTAATCTCTGCTTCGGATTTTTGAAAATGCGTTATGCAATTCCGACAACATACTGTAAATGCATGAGTTCCCATGTTGCGCCAGCAGTGTTTGTAACAGGGTATCGTAGGGTGCTAAAAAGCTTAAGCGTTTACGACCAGACGTACTTCCTATGAACATCGGAATGTTAATTGTCATTTTCATGCATTAGTGCTCTTTTATGATCAGTGTCGGTTTAATCGATGGTTCGTTAATTTCCAGATAACGGGCCATTAAAGTGCATGCCCAGTTGACTTTAACTAAAGGATGAATTATTTTGTAGTCAGGGACGTATAATTGGTGTTATTTTGTTAGCACCGATTAGTGCTGGCATTCTAACGTTCAATAAGTTAACTGAAATAGTCACAAGGTCTTATAACACATTATAGTAAAGCCGACTGCACTGCCACCTGTAGACAATGAAGTCCATGATAAATAACAAGAAAGTCCCTCATACAACCATGTAAATTCGCTTTTTAATTAGGTGTTTACGATTTTAGCACGTCCAACTGATTTAGTATGTTTGGACACAAGGAATTCATTTATGCATAAATTCGATCCGAAAAACAAGAACAAATTGAAGCATAGCAAATAGCTCGTGGCATTCCATCAGTAATGAAGAAGAATAGGGGAAGGCAGATTACCTCTTGTCGCCATTTAGGTGGAAGCACTATAGGCATTACATGACAAACTGTTCAAACGCCATAAAGTGAAGTTAAAAAACCTATAAGACAATTTTACGAAAATATTTCTTGCGAAACTTGCTTGTTTCGATGTTTTTGGATGCTTTTCAGCTTTTTTAGTGTAGCAAAAGGTGACATTCCACCAGTAATAAAGAAGAATAAGGGAGGTACATTACCATAACACGACAAACTGTTCAGATGCCATAAAGTGAAGTTAAAAACCTATAAGACAATAATAGGAAAATATTTTTTGCAAAACTTGTTTGTTTCGATGTTTTTGGATGTGTTTCGAATACTTGTGGCAAAGCAAAAGGTCTCATTCCATTAGTAATGAATAAGAATATGGGTGACACATTCATGATTGCCTCATGTGGGCATGTACAGTAGGTGGCAGCACCATAGGCATTACCATAACATGACAAACTACTGTATGTAGAGCTGTAACCCTATTGAATTGCAGTAAAGTAAAATCTCAAAGGCAATAGCGAAATAGTTCATCCGAAACGTGTTTGTTTCGATGTTTTTGTTTATAGTACACTGCAACAAGTAAATAATTACAGGAAATTGAACATTTTGCCCCCAATTTATCCGAAATTTTGCTGTAAAACAGTAGGCCATCTACCGCAAGCAGGCGTGTTTGACGTTCTATCGAAGTGTTCATTACAAATGAATGCCATTTCATGTTTTTTTGCTTTCTCGTTTGTTTTCATGGTGAAACTGCCCAAGAATGACCTCTGCGTTACCGCCACACCCCACGCTCTAGCGTATTTCCCCAATGTTTTCCTTTTTTTTAGCGAAATGAGCTTCCTGGTGCTCTCTTTAGTCCATAGGAGGTGGCGTGCGATATAAAACTGACCTACAATTTGACTGACCAGTGACTTACACGTGTTTAACGCCATGTTCGGGGAAAATGTTTGAATATTCATAACGCCACTTTTAATTTTTTGACGTATTTTTGCCCAGTTTTTTTTCTATTTCTGGCGCGATTTTTGCTCCCGTCGTGTTTTGGTTCAAGACCATCTGATGGCCCAGAGAGCGGGTGCTGGACATTTTTTAATTGTTGTAGAAAATTTCGGAAAGCTGACTGTGGTGCATTTTGGCCTCGATGAACGTTTGTAATTGCATGGAAAATTCCTTAAAATAATGTTTTATTTGCGAAAAACTCGAAGATATCTCAAAATACATGTATGATCAAATGTGACAACGAAGTTTAACAGTCCGTTAGCCCTAATGGGATGTGGTTGGTTTGGCTTCCGCGTGCTTTGATTAACTCTGAGCAATGCTGAATCGGCAATAAAATGTCGAATCCAGTTAGTTGCAATTTGCGTTGACCCCTTAATTCCTTGCGCGATTTTGTAGGCCATAGAGATCAACGCCCAAAAAACGGCGCTGAGCTTTAATTTATTATTATTGTTGAGTGGAATTATTCCGAGTGTGCTCATTTCGTCTCCATTTTCTCGTATTCGTCCATAGCAAGCCCAGCTAGATTTTAATACAAATCTGAACAAAGCTCCATTTTATACAGAGTAATTAGGAGGGCCATAGTGTACACCAGCTCATGCTTTATGGAAAGCTTCATAACCTGCCATTCTCTCATGCTTTATGCCATGCTCACGACCTGATGGTTTTGGTCTGCTGAATTATAAGGAGGACAATGAAATTCGGAAAAGTCAATATTTCATGAAGAAATTTCTGAAAAACCGCAACTTTCTGAGTTGGGTACAATTGAGTTTTTTTTTCCATAATGTTTTTTTTTCATAAAACAGGTTTCAATGTCTTCTGAGAGTATTTATGATATGGCTTTTGATGCCATGCTGTCATTCAAAATGGTGTATGCCAAACAGCTGTTTAGGTGTCAAAGATGGCCACGCTTATGGAGCACAGAAATTGTTACTTCCAAGTCCCAAAGTTTAGCAAAGACACATATTAAGGCGCCATTTCATCGTACAAGTTTAGTTTTTGAAAATATTTATGTTATGGCTTTGATGTCATGTAGATGTTTGTATTTCGAAATTGCTATTTCAAGTGTTCTTAGTAAGGTCCAATTCTTATGAATCTGTCAGTGAAAACATTCCAATTATGGTCAGAAGCTTAGGCGCTGTGTGGTTCCATGTTTATATGATTTGGGTCATTTAATACCCAAAATTCCGTATAAGTCGTTTATTGGCGAGTGTTGTGGCTTTTTGTGAAGGGGTTGATGGGAAATTCCCCACCGAAATCGCGCCTGTTCAACTCCGATTTCACGGGTTTGTTTACTTTTTTATTTACCCAATGCTTCGTTTAATTATTTGTTCGAAATTGCTCGTAAATCGAGAAGTGTGGCCAACGCCCCCATAAATCACCCGTTACTATTTATCTCCAATATTTATTAGTCTCGCCATTGGACCGAGTGCCGTTGGGAAACCTGTTGCCCGCGAATGAACGCGTAAGGAAATTTATTTGACGTTTGGTCAAATTCGCAGTTAAGGACTAACTTATCAGGAATTAATGGCTTATTGGCGGCACGTTATTGGCCGAATCTGCTACTTGTCATAAATCGGAGAGAAGCACTTTAATTATGTTTCCCTTGCCCAAAAGCTTTGAAAAATACCACTTCCATGTATGGTTATTTCGATACCATAATTCGTGCAGTATGTGTGGTTTTTGAACGTTTAATTTCGTTGGAAGATCTAGCCGTTGCCTAAATGGGTTTAATTGGCCAAGGTGACCATCGTCGCAGAGGTGTTTGCGGGTATAGACCCGTGCCTGTAAATGATAGCCTGCTGACGCGTATCTCACACCAGCTGATTGACAAGGACGTTGAATTTTCTACTTGATATGCTGACCCAAAGCGAACAGTCGCAATTGTTGTTCTAGGTAATTGAAACGCTTCTGACGGGTTGCACCATTCGCCAATCACCGTATGCGCCGGTTAAGACGGGATTTGACCAGTTCTGCTAACGTCCGTTTGGGCGAAACCCCCTCTAACGGACGTAATGGCCTTAAATGGAGTGGAAGTTTAGTCCAATCCTTAGCAGCACCATAACTTGATTACATGTGGAAGATTCCATCACTCATAACCATCATAAACATAGTTATGAAGATCAACTTGGAAATAACAACTCGATTGGAGTGCTAATACTTAATCTGTGTAGTCCTCTGTAGTCCTCTGTGTAGTCCATAAGCCAGCTTCTTCTATATCGGTCATTCTCATGCTTTTTAGCAGTCCTATTTCAACACAATCTTTGCAACATAAATATTTGAGTATACAATCTTTTGGCAGGAATCTTCAAACATGCAATCATACAGCAGAAATTTTGAAACTTATAAATCGCCAACAGAAATCATGAAACATGTTGTATCATACAACAGAAATCTTCATACATACAGTTTTATATAACGGACATCTTTAAACATATATGTTATCTTACAGCAGAAATAATTTAAACTATTAAACTTAGTCTTTTAACAGAAATCATTAAACGTTCAGTCTTACAACAGACTTCATTAAACATACAATCTCACAACAAAAAGAATCAAACTAAAAATCTCACAACAGAAATCTTAAAAGAATTAACCAGAAATTAATAATGTCGCTCTCAGAGGATGTGAAAACTTCACAGAATTAGAAAAAAGTATGGAATTTGTTCCCGTATCTAAATCACGGGATATCGTCCTTTATATATAAATTATTTCGTACAAATTGGAGCACGGTTGATCCCCTTCTTGTGTTTCGTGTCCCAAAACCGCGTTTTACCTCTGATGCCCCGAGGGTCGTCCATTCATTGATGGCTCTGATTTTAGGTGCATGGCAGCACCGCTTTCGGTTTAGGCTGTCGGACGATTATGGTCTATGGCCTCATTAGGACACTACATTTCGATCGAGATCGCAATTCTTTGTAAATTAACTCCAGTTTGCACACAGTTCACCCGCTGGAACATTGCTTGCGTGGGCACCCCGTCCATTATGTCGTTGTTATTTAGGCTCTTGGTCTAGATTCTGCCATGAAATGAAGACATTGTTAAAAAAATAATGTGCTTCAATCAGTTTTCAGCGGGCATCCCTGCCTCGCGTGAACCCCATTAAATAATCTTCGTAATCTGCTAATACGTCGTGGGCGCCCAACAACTGGCTTAATTTGTTATCAACCAGAATGGACATTGATCGCTATTAGCGTTACTTACAGACCTACCTGGACTACATATATGCGTGTTATGAGAACCTAGTCCGGTTAAGTTTTACTGTCATTAAATAGGCTTCGATCTAGCCCCAGATTGCATTATGGGGCATCCAAATATAATGTATGTATGAGCATTTTCAAGACTGAATCATGCTTCAAATGAACTCCAATTATGTGTAATCTACGGTTAAATAAGGTTTTCGTCTTTGATTGCCACAAATAAAGAGGGATAAGTGTCTGATAGCTTTAATACCACATCAGTGAATCCGTTCTAAAACGACAACGCGCATTCAAGGTTGCCTCTTTCTGGAAAGGCAGGGAATTCATGAAAATTCATGAATATGTCAGCAAATTGAGATTGTTTTCATCAGCCAATCTGTTTAAAATATTTGGATAAAAATCATCATTTTTTAAATATCTCCTTTAAAATCTCAGGGAAATGACTGAAAAGTTGTCAGGGATTATCATGAAAATGGACTTGAGAATTTGAGTGGGAACCCTGCACATTGCAAGATTTCAGCAGAATAATAATCAGTGGGTATAGAAAATAATGGAAATATTGACAGACAGAAATAGAATTTGTTGGTGTTGGTCGTGGGTTGAAGAGCTGGATGGGCAAGTTTCACATTTTACATGTACATGTAGTTAACAAAATCTATAGATTTGAACAGTTTCGAGCATAAAGTGAGGCAGGCCTACAGATGTCTTACTTCCAAATCAGCAATTTAGAGATGTCATTATGCATGTAAATGAATTATATAAATTCCATTAGATAATGTTTGTCAAACTCCGTCCTGCACATTACTGAAATGGGACGTCCAACAGGGAGGGGATTGTCCAATTCGGTCGATATCATTATGTGAACTTTTTGATGGACGTCGTTTATGCTTAGCCCCATGTTCTCCAGCAAAATGGACAACATTTTCAATGAAGCACTAGAAATTGTGGTACGGAGTGTGAAAAAAATTGAAACGTTGAAAAAGTAAAAAGGGACAAGGTTGGTGCGCACGAGAGGCGTCTGTCTGTTTAGGGTTAAGGGTAATTTCGGTTCACGAATGCTCGTACAATAAAATCTCCTAATTCCTAATTAAATTTTGCTATGCCGTCTGCAATTGCCAGTGACGCCAAATCGCGCCATTAAGCGGCGCGTGACAGCTTAAGGTTGTTGCCAAATTCGAGGATAAACTCGAAGCAAAATAAGTTTAGCCAACTGCAGTGTAGACCCACAAAATTAATGGACACCAATCACATTCTTACACGGGGTGCATCTAAATCTCGCTGAGACCAACTCACGCCAGGAATGCATTATGAATGCGACGCCATTCTCGGTCCAGTGACGCCAATGCGAAATGCACGAAGGATTTTTAGGACACGCGTTTTTCATTTGTGAATCATTTCGGTGGAAAAGGGATTTCGTTACCCGATTTCTAAAAATGGTGGCGATGATCCCCTTATGCCCGGTTATGGCGGACGAGCAAGTTGCTAATTTGAGACCGTAGGCCTCGTTTTGCTCATCTCTAACCTGAAATGCTTGCAATTTAACAAACTATAGAAAACATGGCGAAATGGCTTGGTCACAGCTGGGCTTGAATAGAGGCCCTGCATGTATATACGGAGTTTGGCCATCTCATTTGTTTTGTCGACATGCGAGACTGCGTTGAGTCCAATTAACATGCACAATGTGCGGAAACAATAAATACTCGTCGATTTTGAAAAAAAAAATTCAACCCACGTTAATTGTTATTACTCATATTATTGTTTTCCAACAATTAAAACCATTAAATGTCGGGCATTTACAGGATCGAACCATGCTTTTTCCCTTAGGTCAGGTTTTTTCACTGATGTGTTTCAGTATGTTTCCTTCAAGGTTTTAATGTATCTAAAATCAATTTTAATTGTATTAGACCACGGGCATTATACATGTACAATACTGATAATGTATATATGGACAGTACTTATTGATGTTCGATACTGATGATTATACGGATTTTTGGATAACTACTGTCAGAATCGATATAATGACAGTATTACTGACAGATATAGACAACGGATGTGCCACGATACATCACGTGCAGCCATCAACCAATATAATTTATTTTTTTCATGAAATAGTTGCGAAGACAAAGCTGTCACGGCATCAAACAAATTAAGGAAACCATCTCAAAAACATCCCAAAATTGAGCAAGCTTTGTAAAACATTCAATCAGATATTACAAATTGGAAGTTGTTAGTAAGCTTGTTATAAATTCAAAATATGATTACTTCGAGATGTCCAACCTCTCCGCATATAAATCGCTCATTTGCTGCAACAACGTCATAACTCAGAATTAATGACTTTTGTGTTATTGGTACAGGGGAATGGGGATGAAGTCTATTTTTGAATGGGTTTTTGTCTGTGTCGTACGATTCACCGAGTCATTTTTAAGTTTTATTTTACTGTTTTTCATTGTGTTGCATTTAGTTTTAAACTTCAAGTGCGTCTTCTAGAAAATCACGATTTTTGAATTATGACGTTGTTGCAGCAAATGAACGATTCTTGAATCATTCTTATAATTATTATGATGGCCTCTAGGCTTGGAAACGCCTGGAGGGCCATTTGCGGACATACGTGTCGGTTTAGAAAGGCAGGCCTTGAAGAGCTTGCAGTCTCAGATGCATGGGAACGTGAGATTTTCCAAAATATGATTGCTAAAGTTGCGTGCAGGTAACTCATTCGAGAATTCGGAGAGTGAATCATTAAAAAAAACAATTATCCGTATATGGTTGAAGCTCGCTTAATCGACGCCTATACGGTTAGCAAAAAAATAAAAAATTAAAAGGGGAAAAAACGAAGTTGTTTATAATAAATTCAACACATGTTTTTTAATGTTTCTACCTCCTTATACACCGATTTGCAGGTAAACATTAAAATGGCTCCTGTCCATATACGGGATTTCAGCGCCAATTATGCACTTCCGAAATTCAATTTCAAGCTGTTTAAACTGAAGGCCGGCTAACAATAGCGGCCATTTCTCGTTTTGCTAGAAAAAAACGAGCGAGAGGAGCAATAAAGCTTAACTTTTACAATTTGTAATAAAATGTTTTATTTATTTTCGCCTCTGAAAAAATTAACGGTAATTATACCACGCTCGATTTACCATGATTTCGGGTATTCCGTGTGAAGCAACACAAAATGGGGGAAATGTTAACTTTTACAATCTTTTTTGTAAAACATTAATGAACGGTGGCACTAAACTACTGCAAATTAATTCGCTGGTCAAGAACTTGTTGCAGTTTTGCAGAAGCCAACTTAGTTAACAACCTTAATTACTAACAAATTAATACGCTCGTCAGTAACTTGTTTTAGAGGCCACTAAACCAATGTTTAAACGACTTGTATGGCAAAACTTGGCTTATTTCCATTTGTGTTACAGACTCAGAGCATCCATTTTGAGTTCGAATTTGCGACACCCAACACCCTCGAGTCTATTATTTACCAAATTGGCCTAGTTCTTTATTCTGCTAAAACTGCCAGAGTTTATGTGAAAACCTACTTAATACATGCAGTAATAAAATCAAGTTGAATAAAGGTGACATTCAATACCAGCAATACAATGAAATAATCGACCACCTAACTGGACCCCCACGAAGGTCATGTGCCATTGAGCAGCAGTTACATTGTGTATTTACACTGTTTTGCAGCATGCGAATACAAACATACTCGTGCATTGGCACTATTAGAACAATTATTTTCAATTAACTTTATACGAACACCTGCCGAATCGGTAACATCGGGAAATGTTAACTGTAACGATTTTTGTGACGCCCACCACCCCTTCGGAAATTCGGACGTCTTTTATGGACGACCCCTAATCATTATGCACATTTTTAAACATGGCTCGCATGCAGGAAACGAAGTGTTATGTGTAATTCTCCCTTTATTAATCGGTTGTTAAACGATGCTATTTGTTAGAACTTCTCAATTGCCAATTATTAAGCAGCGACATTCGCAATTGATGTTCTGCTGAATTGACAGGGTGCAACAAAAAGCGTGTTCGTTGCATGTCGTTGAACACATCTCTGACCTGCAAGCTCATTGATCGCAGTTTATTGGCTGTGTGCCCATTCCTTGTACCCCCTGCTTTTCACGCTAATTTCTCGCCCCAAGCTCGCATATCTAATGATGTTTTTTTTTCTCGTTTTCTAGGTAAGTCGACAGTTTTGTTTTTCCTCATTGTTCGAAGATGTTAGCAGGTACATTCATTACCATCGACCGCAAGGCGACGAAGGGGTAACAATTAAAAATCGGGTGAGTCGCAATTTTCGGCCCACCAGTCGATTTTTTCACCTCGTGGGGTGACTGTACAGGTATGTTCGTAACCTAAGGCAAAAGTCGCTGCTGAAAATGGCACTGACCCTGAAACCCAGTGCTCTCAATCTAGCCCTTGATTTTTTTTTTTGCTTCTGGAAGGTGGATGATGCTCGGTGATTTATTTCATGACAAAACCTGGTGCCCTGCAGAGGATGATTTTCAAGCTAGATTTGAACTCATTGGAGCTCGGTCGTTAAAAAATCGTCTCTTATTGGCGTGTAACCAATTTAACCAATTGAACTAATTTGAAATTCATATACGATGTTTGTCGCTTTGTGCCAAGATTTTGCCCGCCGAGTTCAATACACCTCTTTTTTTTGGGGACTTTGGGTGGCTTCTCAGCTACATGTATTTTCCCTTCAGTGGTCTTGATAAAAAAAAGTTGTGTAAATCAGCTGTTCATAAGCTGAACATGCGATAAATATCACACAACATACAGTACATGTACACTTTAGACATGACCGGATAACCGAACAGGGTATAAACTCCATCATGGCATAGTACGTACAGTACATGGTATATTGATAGGTAAATAACATTGTTGCAATAGAAAGGAAAATGTAGGGTGATCATAAAACCTAACCCTAATTGCACACATTATTAAAGAAAACTTTTAGAGTTACAAGAAACAAATTTTAGAGAATGGGAGAAGAACTTCTAAAGTTTTTTATGTGACGTATTTGGTTCACAGAGAATGTGCAGTGTAAAATAATGCTCGTATTTTTAAGCAAATGTGCATTGGAAGCTTTTGAAGCAAGGCATTTCGCATGTTTTTGGAAGTTAAAATGGCGAAGACTTGTTGAATTTTGCCACTTGTTAAACTCACGTGTGGTTATAATTCATGTACATGTGCTGATTCTTGTCCGCGTGTGTGCGGTATAGGCGTGACCTCTATTATTTGAATGCCAAAAACTCAATGCCCTTAAAAACCAGGCTGTTTTGGGCCAATGTTTGCCTATTTTGCCGCCAGGGAAACATGTTTTGGCAAAACATTCACGAAGGGAACGTATATGGTATCTGCTGCAGGCACGGTAGTTTGAAATTTGGGTTACAGCTAAAAACGAATTTTTGTTTTCAAATATTTATTTTCATATTCATATCTTGCGAATCGCAACGTGATTTTTTTTGCTGCTCAAAAATGCAATTTGTAAAACGGGGATCATGCAATATTTTAAGATTGGTAGGCTAGTCAAAATACGTGGTGCATGCAGCATGAGAACACGACAGGTTGCCATTTACTTGACGTTGTTTTTTGTGGAAAAAACCATATAATTCACCGATGCGATTAGCCTAACACAATCATCGTGCTATTTTATGGGAGTTTTATATCGGTCGTAAATTCCAATTGTTTTTTATTGCTTTTTCATCAATTTCAAACATTTAGCAGAGTGGTCGTCCTTGCCGCGCGTCTCTCCCCGCTAGGGGGCGCTGCCGCTCTCGCGGCGCTCCCTCTAGTGTCGCTATCTGCCGCAATGCCATTAACGCGATTTTTTAAAAGGCGGTGAAATTTGCATAAAAAAGGGAAAGTGGATTTAAAAAAAAGAATAAAAAACGGAATAAATTGCAATTGGATTTATGGCTGGTGATGGCGTGCGGTACTCACCAAGGACAGATTTAAGTGCATGACCGAAAAACCTAATGGGGGCTCCACTGTACTTCCGGGTGCGACCGCTAAAACAATGTGATCCAATTTGCATATAGCGTATCTGAGAGATAGAGTAAAATTAGAAAGTTTTCAAAAGTGAACCACCCTCGTTCTACATGTACACCTGAGGTTTTCTGAGAAGTTTCCTCGTGTTTTCATATCTAAGTGGAAAACTCGAAATGCAAACTCAAGTAATAGCCGAAAGTGAATATGTAAATATGAACCTCTTAATGGATACGAGATTTTTTCGCGTGGGAATATGCATAACGTAAAAAATTTGAATTTTCAACAGCTAGTGCCGTGTGTACACCATACATACATGTATGCAGAGCTCGTATCTATAGTTACGTAAGCGTCAATTACAAATTATAGTTGAAACATGAGCCACTCCTTATGTCGAATTTTGTAATGTAATTGTCTGTGAGACACAATGGATGCATCCATGTTAATTGGCTGCCTCAAATTAAATCGTGTGACGTCAGTGCTCTTCTGTAACAATGCACCCATACTGTTATGAGATCATTTTCATCATTGCAGAGATAAAATATGACTAATTTGCTCATTGTTTAATCGTTTGACATTTAAAAGGGATCGAAATAATTGGCATAATTTACAGTTAATGATGGCTGAATCATACCCTGTGGCTCATCTTACCGAGGAAAAAAATTTTCAAACTTACGAAACAGAGATTGATATAAAATTAGATATAACTTGGCAAACTGAACAACATACTGTATTTTTTTAAAAAAAAATTCTGTTGTGAAAGCTTAACTTCTTAGAAAACTGTACTCTTAGTTTGAATTTGGCCTCGCATAAATTTGATATCGTATTGTTGGAAATGCCTATATTTTTGCATGCAATAATCTTGATGCATTTATTGGTTCTTGTCAGAATCGAATGTTGCTTTGACTACATTGAGAATGAAAAGATGCACAATATACTTGATACGCTATTGATACTTGGGGGTATATCTCATACTAAAGTGTCTAAAGTGCATGTACTTTTGTGTCCAGCTGCACGTGGTATGGGTTTGACTAATTGATGTTTGACTCTCGTTAATATTCCGCTCATTATCGAGACCACTTAAGATTTCTTTATTCCTTTTTAATGGAAGATCCTATCGAGTTTCCACGTGGAAATTTCCGCAATATTCAGAAATTAATGGACATTTTTAATAAAACCGACCATATACGAACCCGATTAACGATCTCTGCCAGATAAAAAATTTTATGTCCACTTTCCACTCGTTATGTCCGGAATAATAAAAGTCAAAATACACGTGATTTTCTGGAAATCAAATTTGCACTCGCGCGGGCTATCTGGTCGCATTAATAACGTTTAATGCGAAATGAATATGGGAGTGTTTTAAGGTTCGATTAGAGAAAGTTTATAGCCCTCGTGAAGGAATGCCTCGAAATGCTTTCACGTTTAATGGAACATGAAACGTGCTATTCGGGCCTGGAGATATCACTCGTTAAGATCCTGGTAAGCTTAACTGATCATGGTGCAACTGATCATATTCGTTAGTTCTGACAAGACAAACTGCCTGTCAGGCGCCTGGAGGTCGCAGGGAAACAAAGACGTTTCAGAATTTCATTGAATTATTGAATTATTTATTGAGACTGCGTGGCTTCGGCGTCAATCCCAAATGGATTATTTATTTTAATCCAAAAGTGCATTAAGATGGCACGGAGGCAGCTGATGAGTAAGTCACGAAATTAGCATTGCAGCAAGGTTTTCTTGGCGTTTGGCTCCTCCATCGCAGCATGCAAGCTTTTTTACCAGCAAAACTAAAGATAAGTGCGATTTGCATTTGCAAGAAAGCTTTTTGTTTCGGTATTTTAAAACGAAGGAAGCCTTGAGATTCAATTAAGGTGCTGAGATATCCGAAAATTCAGGCTCGGACACGTGGTGCGGGAATAATTCGTGATTGCAATCAAGGGCGCTGCCTGTATTGTGCTTTTTTGAGAGTCAATCGAAAAAACCACTAGTTAATGTTTTGGAATTCCTCCCATCAATCCCATTACAGACAAAATTAATGGCGTTTTTGCGCCCGCCGCCATAGGTCTATGCGAAATTTGACGTGCCTCAAATTTATATCCGTTTTTATATACAGAGGCAATCGCCTTGGAAAAGTGCGGTGTGTATGTTCACATTAATTCGCTGAAATTGAAACGAGTTTCTAATATTTCGTCCCCCCTTTGAGCGGCCATTAATTCGGCGAGGAAACGAGATTTTCCGAATAAATCTTCGGGCAAACGGGTTGATGGGAAATATATTCAAAACAGGGTGGATTAATGGCGCTGTTCAGCAAACTCAGCTTGTATTTCATTGATACTGTACCCGAAAGTTTAATTCGATTTAAAATGGAAATTGTCACTGAAGTGATTCCAAACTAATGTAAATGAATCAATAACAGGGTGTCTGCAGTATTTGCTAATTAAAATCATTGGATTGTAACAGATGTGATAACACATTTTAAACAATAATGACAATAGATGAAGTTCCTCGTTTAAATTCATTTGAAACAGTCGTTTAAATATTAGGACATGATTCCCCCAGACCTGGATAACCCGGACTTGTCAGCTAACTTGGATTTTCTTTGAAAACGTTAGGGAAAGTCAAAATCAATAAATGCGTTTTACATGGCTAGTTATTGGTAAACACAACTACATGTACATGTATCAAGAGATGATAAGCAATTCTGTGGAAGTTGCTGTTTCCTAGTAAAAATTTGTTCTACATGTATCTCCTAAATAATATGAAAAGCAGGGTAGCCAGGGAAATTTGTTTCAAAACTGGAAAAGTCAGGGAAGTTAAAAATTTGATGTCTGGGGGACCCGTGTAAGAACAAATCTTTTGTTATTTTTTTATTGAGTAAATGCTAATGATCGTGCATTTACTTTTTTAAATACAAAGAATATATAAACATTTTATACAGTCTGAAACCATCTTCAAATTGCTTGGTAAAATTCTTCACGTATTTTAGTATACTGTCAAACGATTTCACCAGTCTTAAAAAGGAATAACCTCGTGCAATGGCTAATTTTGCAATTACTTCTATAACATCATTTCTCGAAAGTAAACCAAAAAAAAATATTTGGGAACATGTGTGCGATTGGTAACCACATTTTTTCGAAAATGTAACATTGGACGCAGGGACTTTACTAGTACATCTGCCTTCAAACATCACACGAACTTGTTAGGTAATTAGCGTGCTCGCTCGCACCCAGTTGTAAATACAGACCATGTTTTACCACGAGTGCTATTGCTTTTTTGGTAAACATTGCGGAGAGTTACGGTGTAAAAAGCAAGGCTTCAGGGTTTGACCGATGGTCACTTTGTCCGTGGGCATTGTTTCTCCCTCCGCTCGACATTGGGAAAAATGCGATCGGGTGGTCGGCCTAAATA
This sequence comes from Kryphioiulus occultus, assembly GCA_034687865.1. Classification (NCBI taxonomy): domain Eukaryota; kingdom Metazoa; phylum Arthropoda; class Diplopoda; order Julida; family Julidae; genus Kryphioiulus; species Kryphioiulus occultus. The sequence continues at coordinate 5,468 of JAQGAF010000890.1, read as the reverse complement.
ACTCCGCAAATGGCGAACGCTGCTCCATATACCTAAATTAAGTTTGGGCAATATTTCAGAGAGATTTGAAAGCTGCGAACCAGCGATAAAGCGTCAAATGGCCCAATTAGAAACGTTAACGACTGACCAGATGGCCGAAAGCTGGCCCTCCAACAGCCCAAAGCGCCCCTTGCTAATGGGTTCGATGGAGGTCACGTGGCGTCCTCTCAGCTTCTGGTTGCCATTACATAAATCACTAGGTTTAAAGCGTTTTCTGGCGACCTAGTGTGCCATCTGTTCGTTTCATGTCGTTTTTGAGCTCTGCCATCCATGCATGCTACATAACTCAAAGAGGGTTGCACCAAAGGTCGAGTTGACTAATTGGATATTGCAACAATAACAGAAGTTGATGCAAAGCTGCAGAAACCATGTCTTCATCTTGACTTTTCTACTACTGAGCCACAGCTGATGCAGAGCTGCCTAAAACAGCCTCCAAGCAGCCATCTTGCATTCTCAACTCCTGAGCCACAATTGGGACAAAACTCAAGTTTGTGCATCAATGCAATGACCTTATAGACCGACGCAAAGCTGTATGAAACCATATGGCTTCAGGAAGCCATTTTGAATTTTCGATTTCTGAGCCACAACTGGCTCAGTTGCCTGAAACAGACTCCAGGTAACCATCTTGAATTCTCAACTCCTGAGCCACAATTTGGACAACACTCAAGTGTGTCCATCATTGCAAAGGCGTTATAGTAACATGACAAGAATGATTGTTAACCTGGGCCTGGACTTTCCCTGCAAGCGTACTTCAGCCCCCTTACAAGGGCAATAAATCTGGATGCTGTGAATTCCTTCCGATTTCCTTTTCTGGCCATGGCACAGACCCAAGTTAACGAGTTGCTCAGCTGGGGCTGGCCAACCTTGACTTTGTTTGAGAACCAGGCTGCCGAAAATTTATTCAACAGCTGATCGTTTTAATCGCAACATTGCATTGTGATGCACACACGTGGTTTTGCAGCCGCTTAACACTGACTTAACTCGGGCTTGGTGCAACGTATGGGGGCGTGCTTGATGATGAGAAGCGCTTTGCTGTCACGTTTACTCGCTTCATGGTCATTACAGACAACAGGGTCTACTGGTCATGGTAGTCAAGGAAGTCATGGAAAAGTCAGGGAATTTAAATTAGGGTCATGGAATGTTTGCCTTTGACTAATTCACAAAATTAAAATTTGGGTTAAAATTCATCATTTGTCATCCAGTTTTGCAACAAATTTCGCCTATGGCGATTTTTGGCCAATGACATCATGTCACCACTAGGGTTGAGGATCTGGGGAAGTGTCTGATAATTAGTGTTTCCTGATGACTTAAAACTTGAATGGCCCCATATTCTATAGATATTGCAAATTTGTTTGAAGTCATTGAAAAGTCATGGATAGGTGGCGAAGCGTGAATGTAGCATGTCGATGGCATTCTTGCAAAACCTCGTAATTCCAATTTCTCAAATTTTACAGGGGAGGTAAATAACGGTTCTTAAAACAGATACACTTTAGTGTTAGAGGGCGCTAGTGGAGGGCGCTGTAATCATCACAACCACGTTTTTCTACACAAATGTCAGAGAAGTTCAAATGAACACCATGGTTGCAATAACTGATTTTCCGAGAAAAATCAGACATTCGAGGGTTTACGGGTATATCGTATACCATCGATGTATCGAAATTCACCAGATGCACAGTATGGGTGTGCACAGAACATGTTAACATATATAGATTGAGGGTAAACGCCAATTCTCCTACTTGAAAAAGCCACAATGTTGACAGTGTTATCAAGCTATTTGTCGCTTTTTTGTTTCTTTCTTTTCATTTCGCAATGCAATTTCGTTTTTATGTCACGCTGGACATTTAGCGACTTTCAGCTTGTCTATTATGTACACCGTATACGAAGGTCCGACCACAGCGACGCCTGGTGCACGTGGCTGCGGTGTGGCGTTGCGCAACGGATCTTGACCTTTGACCCATTTGCGAGCAGTTTTCGCCGCCCTTCGTTGACCCAATGACCTTTACCTATAATCATAGCGCACGACGCAACACCCTGGCGCAGCGGGGGTGGCGTTTTTATGTGGCCAAGGTGATTAATCGGACGGCACGAGGGGGTGGGGTCAAGCGCTGGGGGTCAGTGGCAGGGCTGTTTACCACTGATCTGGACATACAAGGGAATTCCCTCGCCCACGCCTTTTTTCGCTTTTCGAAGCTGAGTCACTCGAATGCCGGTTGGGAGATCGCTGTTTTTTTATGACGAAATTTGTTGTTTCTTTTAATCGCACAATTATTTAGTTGTTTGTAAATTTTTAATTTTGTTGTCGCCCTAATCGGCCGTCGCCATGATCGCCCACGCTGCCGACCAATCAGGCGGAGGGATATCTCAATGAACGGCCTAGGACTTCGCTTAGTGAGAATTAGTTGACAGTTGTAAAGTTAGCAGTTGTTTTTAAGGACCCAGCATCTTGAAAAATTCTAGATAGCCTATAGTGAGCCATTAAGAAAGTCTAAAGTAAACAATAAAACCATTGGGTCAGAAACAGGGTTTACGTATTTTCATTCACAAAGTACAGCGAAATATACCACAGAGATCATACTTTCTGGAAAGTCAGGGAAATGAAAAAGGGTCAGGGAAATTGAGACAGTTTGCACCAACCAATTTACTTAGTCATCTTCATTTATAAAAATTAGGGTTAAAATCGATTATGTTTCTTATCTTTTTTAAAAAATCTCAATAAAATGCCAGGGAAATGACTGAAAAATTGTCAGGAATGTCAGCAGCTTGAGAATTTGAGGTTGGAACACTGTACCAACATAGTTTACCGGCAAATAATTACCATGACCCCAACTCAGTTTCCAAATTTTTTAATAGTATTCGCATCTCATATCTTATTGGTCCATTTACACGGTCACAACATGCTTTGCGACTAGTCGTACCACTCTGCAAGATACTCCAGCATACTTTATTTTTACCTACAATCCTTTTCGTCAAAAACAAAACATGTAAAGATGGCTGCATCCATCGATGCATCCATTATATTTAAAGTATACAGTGAGTTAACCATGTGTTAGTATTCTTATTGAAGCTGAACATACTGTAACAACTTGTAATATCAATTTTAAAAACAAAAATTGAGCCATTTTGTTGAATTCTTTCCAACGCTATATCATCCTTCCCATTTGACTCTACGTTTCCATGCATGCTTAGAGCCAATGTTTTACTGTATGACATGTTTTGACAGTGTAATGGTGATTACTGTTCGTCCATCACCTAACGTGATAAAATCTAGTTTTGTCAGATAACGTAATTCCCCCTACAGGCCCTTATCAGCCCAAATTGCGATGCATCCAGGTTGAATGAGTGTGAATTTAATTAACCGGATTTGCGGAAATGTGGCTTTCGTGTGTTTTCCGTCGTTTTAATCTGTTTTCAAAATCTAATTTATAGGAAATGCATTTTGGCTTTTCGTCGACAAATCTGATGCTTTGTTCGAAATTACATAAGTTGTTACCTAAAGCAAAAAGAGAAAGTTTTCGTAAGCTACGATGCGTATCGTAACGTTATGAAACAGATCTGAAAACACAATTTAAACGGATGTAGGGTTTATCAAAAATTAGATGAGCTGGTAAGATAATAGCCAATGGCGAATGCGATGGTTGAAATCCAGCGGAAAATGGGTTTGTGGATTTGGACGCACTAGACCGTATGTCCACTATGTCGAGCAGTTTCCCTTAAATGTATTTACAACAATTGAAAGTTGGACAAAATAACAAAAGAATTTGACCATGTTTCCGATTGAAAATGCCTGGGATCTCCTGCTACATTCAGTTTAGTGTCATTGTTTTGTGTAATGGAACAAGTTGACGTTTCAGAACTTTTAATTTTTTTGAGGCAGGGAATAGCTTTTAGGAAATTACTGGCAGATACAGCGTTATCTCCTCGAAATTAGTTTTCTGTGAGGACCTCCACCTACAATGGCTACACGTGACGTTGCCATTGTCTGTTTACTGGGGCGCGAATTGATTTTCACGGCATTTTATTACCCTTGTACCGCAATTGCAACGCGATACAATGAATATTTATCAGGATGAATTGAATTAGGTTCTCACCTTGTACTACATTCTTGCATAATGCATTGTCTGCGACAGCAGGCTGGGTTGTATAATAAAAGCACGGGCAACTGCAACATCAACTTTCGAGTTTTGATAAGACTTTCGCCAAAATTAAACCCATTTCCGAAATTTTCTTGCACCCGACCAGACTGATTGAAATCTCGGGTCAATGCCTCGTTCGAATTGGCCGGTGGGTCAAGCCTGGCCACCTCATTGGCTGCTGACGTCACGTGGTGGAATCCTCATTGGTTTGGGGGCTTTTCGTCCTATTCATTCGATAAGCTTCAATTCATTGTGCAAGGTTCCCACATTCTGGAAAGTCAGGGAAATGAAAAAAACGTGAGAGAATTCGTGAGAATTTGTGAAAATGTTCAGCGAATTCGTGAAAATTTGTGAAAATACCAGGGAAAGTCAGGGTAACTAAGATAGTTTGCATCAGACAATTGATATGGCCTGTCTTTTATAAAATCCTCAATTTTATCTTTATTTCTTTTTTTTTTAAATCCCATGTAAAATGTCAGGGAAATCGACGTGAGAAAAATTTTTTGGGGTCGATTGCTTTTTGCATGAGTTCCAAACCAATTCGATTTTTGTTTTCGTGAGATTTTTTGCCCCTTTTCCGCCATTTTAACATCGATTTCAACAATATCGGTTTATGGTTTAATAATTATTTTTTCGGGATAAATGTGCGCGCAACACGTACATGTAACTGTTGCATTAATTTCGTTTAATGTACATTTGTGTGCAGAACTATAAAAAACCTGTCCCAATTTATGACTGTTTTCGCGCGAGCTCGAGCGCAGGTAGCCCCTCATTAGGAGCCACCTTTGACCCCCTAGGGAAGCTTGCGTGACCTAATATCCCTCATTATTCGTCTGGTGTCAGAAGCACGATTTTCTACGACATTTTTTTGTCTTTCACCCCCAAACTCTTCCCTCGATTGTTTATGCGTGTCCACTCGCGCCGCCCACGCGCACATGTAATACGGGCCAAGCTAATTAGTCGAAAGTGTGTGACCCGGTGACCTTTGCGGAGGCGGGGGCGCGGGCTCGACCTATAACTGGCTTATTAATGCACTGGATTGCGCCATCTTTGAGCAAGCGGCCAAAAACAACATGGGTTTGTTTTTCTGACCAAAAAAACACGTCTGGCTGCCCCTGAAAGAAGCTGCTCCGCAAAGCAAGGATGCTGTAAGTGATTGCTGCCTTCAGGGGCAACCTAGAGTATCCATATTGAATTTGCTGAGCTATGGTCATAGGTTCAGGGTTGCCAGCGACCTGCAAAGTCAGGCAAAGTCAGGCAAAGTCAGGCAAATGGAAAAAAGTCAGGCAAAGTCAG
>JAQGAF010000889.1:0-38765 GCA_034687865.1 Kryphioiulus occultus | reverse complement strand
TTTTCATTTTCGCCATAGAAAAACGATAATTCGCTAATGCTCGTTTTTAGAACATCAGGGGGGGAACTTCCCGTTAACTATTAATTCCATATACTGTAACTTTCGAATTGTCTGGTTTGAGTATGCTGAAGCATGCACGAATATAATCATTTAAGGCGAGCAGATCGAAGGGCCAATCTAAATATTGAGTAACACTGGGCACTTAAATACGGAAAATGAATTTCTCTGGTGGATTGAATATCATAGCCGCTCAAAAATTGACTTCCCGAGTAGCTATGAGCAAATAGTTTGCCTTTCCAGGAAGTTAAATCGAGCATATGATTACTTCACCAAATTGAAATAGCTATTTTTTTAGTATAATCTCATTATTGGGCATTATTTTCTTCTTCAAATAACGTTGTACAGGGTGAGACAAAAAGATGTATGGGAGACTAAATATTTTTTTTCGTCATCGCTGGAATTCCTGCCGAAATGGCCCAGAGGGTCTACAAACAACAATGGACAGACTCCATAAGTGCATTGAGAGGGATAGGTGCCAAATTGAAACCCTGTAATCAAATCCCTGCCTTGTAATTTAAAGTTATTAAACACCCATTTAATGTTAACACCCTGTAAAGTCTATAATTTACTACTGTAGGCATGTAAGTACATGTACAAGCATCCTTGATTTATTGAAAAAATTACTGAAGTTTGTTCTGAAGTAGTCACTTTATTCCGCACTATAAATTATATGGTAATATCACAATATACATGTATACTATTACAATACTGACGATTTCAGATCTGATTTTCGAAATTTTCCAACATAATTGAAATCGGTAACACCGTGGAAAGCCACGTATCCTGTCAAATCAATTCGTTCATTATATTTGGACTGAAAGAGCAATTTCCGTTGTTATTATTATTAATTAAAGAGTTTCATTTCCAATAACAAAGTTTGATGCTCTGGACCTACTCAGCCCTGCAGTTGATGATGCGCTTACAAACTGAGGTGTAACAAACAGATGTTAAAACACAATTGGAGGATATAATCGCCTCCAGAAATGTCTTTGGAAGAAACATTTCTTTTATAACGTAAACTGGATACTAACCATTGTTAGTGAAAAGTCATGCGGACCACGCATCACTTAGAATTCCTATGCGATGACCTGTTGCGTGGGGAGTTTTATCGATTTTCGCTAAATCCCAATCGCCATCTAACGAAACTGAAATTTGACGAGAACAAAATGATTAAGCTAAATTTAATTCTGGACTTTTATTTTAGTCACTTGAATAATATATGAATTTCTTCTGGCCGTTTACTTTTCGTGCAGCTTTGGAGCCCGAAATAAATTTCCACAGAATTGAATTGAAGTTTATTGCAGGAAGTACAATGATACCATCTCGAGAGGCTCATTTGCCTGTCGTTGAACCTCACACGTGAAACGCGTGGTTTCAGTGCGAAAACTCCTACAGGCTACCACAAATAATTAATAGGATAGTAACAGGCGCCATTTGTTTTATTTCACGGAAACTGGAAAAAGACTACATTAGCATTTCAAGTACCATCTGCAGTCCTGGTTCACCTGATTCTTCGGACCGAAAACCAGCATTGCACGCTTGATTTACAATTTATCGTGTTATTTTGCATTTACTCTTTCTCCGAACTACGAAGGTTCAATAAAATTCATTATGGCCATTCTGAAGTCAATACCCGATATGCTGAAGTGGTCTGACCATTACCTGCACGCCCACCATTGCAAGCTGTGTGTTTATGCAGCCTTAACATGTTTTAAAAATATCAGTGCGCTCAATTGTGAAGCATTGCAACGATTTTTTGGGGAATTATGATTTTGAAGCAAAAAATCTGCCGAACGTTTTCATTTTTTTGTTTTTCCACGTTCGAGTCTCGAAATTCGAAAAATCAAGATAGTGGTTTTTAGATCCATTGACACACTGGCTCTGTCAAATCAAGTGCAAGACAAACACCAATATAAATTAGTTCAGGCACAGCAGGTTTAGGCTTCCCTACTATTTGTTTATGTTTTAATATAATCTGATAAACATAGTGTGAAGGACGTACTAAATAATTAATTAGGGCGCAAGTTATCTCGTAGCCACTCTTATCAAACTATCAGTCTGTCGAACACAAACCTGATATCTCGTTTTCACTGCTAGATCTTCTTATATCGATGGTTTAAAGCACAAATATTGTATGTCCATTTTTTGGGCAAAATTACGTTGGGCGCAAAAATTAAATGCGTTCAAAACAGCTGGGAAAGATGATAATTGCAATTTCAATATTTTGTATAACCACCATCTAGTAACCACAGTATGTCATTTTTTGACAGTATACGTACATGATTGTCCCTGAGGGGTAGCGAAATCTTTAATACTTAATTCTGGACAATTTTATGTAATGGACATACATGTACATGTATTATTTATTGATGGTCTGTCATATTTATTTGATGACCAGAAAATCGACAGCAACGCCATCTATGGGCAATAATACCTTCATTGGAACGATATAAAACTTTTAATGCTTTTTTATACCGATTTTTTAATTTCGGCTAGAAAAATAACAAATTTCCAGGATTATCATTGCGGCGACATTTGCATTTCAAAATACTCACCAATAAGGGTGCAGCGTTTAGCTCACCTTTCTAATCCTTGAATTTCGGCAGTTTGGTACATTTTTTATTAAAGCGTTTTTTTACTTCAAAAAGAGTGAAGGCATGTAAAATGTTCTACTGTGAATACAAATTGGCGAAAGAGGCGTTTAAAAATAGCAAGTGAGGAATTAGAGTGCCGAATAATCTTTGAGTGCGTCTTCGCTTTGAAGTTTGGTTCTCTGGTGAGCTTTAGGCTCGTAGTCTGCGTGCTAAAATATAATGAAGCTTTGCTTCACCTTGTTAAAAGTGTTGACTTTGAACTCGTGGTTTTTTTTTAAATTAGCGAGAGCTTATACTGGAGTAAGTCTTATTTGGAGTTAAATAAGTTTAACAACTGAAGGCAAACTCTTCCGATACTTTCTTATTAAAGCTTGAAATTCCATTAGGCGGATTTACGAGAGTAAAAATAAACTTAGAGTACTTGTTCCAATTTTCAAAGAGGCGTGAACAAGCAAATTGATGCACATTTAAGAAGGTTTCCTTCCGCCAGATTAAAATGTGATATTTTTGGTTTTTGTATGTGGGGCGAAGCAGCCAATGTGTTTAGTGGTAATGATGTAGGTATCAGTGTCATTCGTTATTCATTTTTGTCAGATTTCAGAATGTTAATTGGAATACTTGTGTTGCGTTTAACAAGAAGGCAAACACTGCTAGCTTTGAAGCTGTGCGGAATGCCACTTTAAGGGGTACCCTTGTTTTATGCAAATGCATGTAAACAGGAGTTTCTTGTTGAGTTTTACGATAAATTAAAAAGTAAACTTACTATTTCTGTGTCGAATAGGTTTCAAACTATTTAATTTAATCTAAGCACGAGCAATAAAATAATTTATTTTTAAAAGAGACAGGATGTTTTCCGGGACATGGCAATTTCGGGTTAGACTGTATATATTACGGATTTATTTATGGAGTTTAAATAATTTACGTTCCAATTAAGTAATCTCTATAGATCCAATCACTATACAGTCTACCATTCGTGTTTACCAACTGAAATTAAATTTTCTCAATCACTCAGAAACGGTACAAAGCACTTCTTACGTAAATCCATATGTAATGACCGACTATTTCGAGTTGCTTAATGTATTCATTGTTATTTTGCATAGTTTTTCAGGCGAATTTTATTTCCTTATTTATTCTATAACTTCTCCTGAGGTTGATATTTTTTGCATAAGTATTGCATGTCATATACCTTACATGTACTTTATTATACTCATGAAAATGCATTAATAGTTATTATTTCAGTATCCAGCTTTGACTAATGATTATGAATTTAAGATACATGTAATAAGGATTGTAAGCTAAACCATTTGTCTAGTCGTCTCGAAATTTTAATATACACAAATATTTCCACATGCATATTTATAGAATTTAACTTCGTAAAAGTTGCTTAGTGATAATGCGGTTGTTGTCATGGAGCCCAATATTGTATGATTTTCAATATATTTTTTTACTTTCCGCATTCCTTGTAGACTGATTGTTTACGCTGAATATGTAGTTGAAAAAGTATCTATTGCATATGAGTCGATTATTCTTGAAATAGTGTACGAGTGCATGCGCATGATTGCCTAAGCGCAATTCCAATTGGTACGTGCTTATTTTATTTCGTGGATGCTATGCAAAAGGCGAATATTTCTATATATATAGCAAAACTTTCAATTTAAGGCATTTTCATTGGTTGTATTTTGAAGTTCACTGCAAACAACGGTGGCGTCCTTTTAGCTATAATTGCACCGATTGCTAAATTATCCCATCCACAGTGCTTTTAGGAACATTATAGAATTGCAGTCTAGTTTGCATTGTTTGGAAACTCTTATGTTTCGAGGCTTAGAGCACATTTATGACGTTATGTGTTTTTCCAGATATACGCACACATATTTTTTCCAAGCAATGTATAGGTTATGTTTAGATTCACTGAATTAATTTGTCAGAAGATGTTCATCTGCAGAATATACACACTTTCAGTTTCGGCAACAAAGCACTAGAAATGTATTGTGTACCGCTAGCGCAATATACCGGAAATACGTGTAATGTCTGACGCACGTGATTCTATAGATTCTCTATTCAACGCGAATGGGATAAAGCTAAGATTGTAGAAGCACATGAATTGCTACCACATTTTTGAAATTTCAACTGAAATTGATCTTTTCATTTTTGAGGTTATTCTTGACTCGCTGTTCTCGTGAGATTTTTAGTAGTGATGCTGTAAAATAACCTCTCCTGCCTATGAAATCAATGGATGTCCTCTCATCAGCATATCAGGATTTTGTATACGATCTTGCGTGGTATTGCGCTATAAATGACAGGCCAGTGGGAATTTTCAATATAACTAATGAGGCTTCATATTACAAAGTGGTTTTGTCAATGCATCCAAAATAGCCGCGCTGTCAGGTAAAATTGCATTAGTTGAAGATGACAAACGCACGCTATTGCATCCGGTCAGTAGTTAATCTTGGATGGGTTATGAAACTGACATGCACGGACGTTGGTTTTCCAGATAGAGTAAATGTCAAACATGTTTGAAGAAGATGCTAAATAACTTAATAAGGGTATAACATTTAATTACTGACTACAAATATCGTAGTCTGCCGACTTTTCATTCCCTTTTGAAGAAATGGTATTAGTAAAATACACATGAACATGTTGGTGCACACCTCTCCATACCTGTAATGCCCTAATCCAACTTAATCTAATCTATAATCAACATGCATAGGTTAGACTAGGTAATGTTAGGTCAGGTTAGGTTAGATTAGGTTAGGTTTGCAATTCGCCCGCCAAGCCTAGGCGCTATGAGGAGGAGCCCACCTTTGCGAGAAGTGCAGATATCCTAGTAATACCTATAAGACATTGTTGTGGGAAATACTTTTGATATTAAAAATTGAATAATTTATACAGACAGTTTGTTTTGAAAACTGATGCTCGTCTTTAATGGCGATACGAGCGTAATTCCAATCACGGAATTGGACAGCCAGTCGTATTGTTTATGTGCACTGCACCGAGCATAATTATTTCAGGAGGTCTGTAGAATAAAGAACATCATAAATATTAATTGTTTGATTGCATTTCTTATCGAGCCACACAAGAAAGGCCCTAAAACAGTGCATGTTTGCAGTGTCGCGTGACATCCAAAGTGAAATCCTAAAATAATCTCATAACTTAAGCAAACGTCAACCAAAGTATCCCAGAGTTGATGTTTTCTTCCCACTGAAATAAAATAAATATTTGATGAAATTTCACTAAGCCGCCTGACCCAGCATCTATATCTTTATGATGAGAAGTAGTTGTCCCAAGCGGCATCTAAAAAGCAAACAGATAACCAAGTCCAAAAGCAAGTCAAAATTCATTCAAATGGTTATGATTTTAAGCGTGGGTTGACTGACTTTTTATTTGCGTTTTTGCAGAAAGGATCACTTTTTATATATGTACAATATGTTGAAAATATAGTAAGTTAACGAAATCTATTATTATAGGAGATTTTGGAAGATATGACGAAGTTTTATATACATGTACATGTTGTTTTCATGATACCATTTGGCATATTGCTCAGACTATACACACTTTCACTAAACTCAATTCAATAGTAATCCATTGAATTTATCCTCAAGTCCTGATGGAATTGATATCATGAGAAATTTGATCTCTATATGGTCTATTTGTAATCACAAATGCTGTAGCCTATGCCTTTTGTATATAATTACAACCACTTCCATATGTTGATAAAAAATAAATTTTAATGGATCGATGCCGACCGAGCTAATTCGCTTACATGTACATTTTTATTATTGAATTAACAAATGGATTTTATTTTTATCAAACAAGTGCTAATTATTTGGCATTTGTTTGGAAAGTCATTCCTCGAAACGTGCTTGTGTAATCCTGGCAGTGCTCTGGCCAGGTTTATCTGGTTCTAAAGCTTTAGGAATATTTTTTTATAAAAAGATAATTTTACATCAGGTTATTGATTAAAACTTCAAAGGTGATTTCATTTTTGAAACTACATGTAGTACATCTGTACATAAGGTTGTTAAATTGGCGCAATTTCTGGAAACACGTGCTCAGTGGATAAAGAAAAAAAGAAAAAAAAATAGCAATTTTTATTTCGATTTAGTTCGGTAGCTTTTAATAGTGTGGCGAATTAAAAAAAATTGATGTAAATTGAAGGTTTTATTGTTATTACATGTATTTATTTGCGTCATGGATTGCAGAATCTCACGAACATGTTGCCCGATTCACTTTGGAAATTTTTTGAATTGCCACTTCTTGTAGTTTGGTATCTCACCCATAGATGGCAGACAGAATTCTGTCCTATTTTATCGTCTGGTCAACCTTGGGTCAGCGGTCCACCAATTTATTTAGGAAGTTGAGTTTAATTTCGATTTGTCACCTTCTTCAAATCTACTTATATGTGGAATTAATAATGTCCAACAATGTCCGATATTATGGAGAAGACGTTGTTTTCGATTCACAATTTGATTGCTGGAAATTCCAAAAGAGATTTCGCATGCAGTGGCCTGCAAAACCTAGTTGAAACCCTGTCGAGTGTTATGAGTAAACGTGTAAGTAAATTTGTGTTATTTTATAATTGCTGACTGAGTTTATTGGCATGTGTTACATTAAAAAATTGTAAGAGCAACTGCCAGGTAATCTGTCGCCGTGTGATATAGCTTGTCATGTCCGTAGACCCTTATCTAACATTTACCTGTGGTTCAGGCTAAGAAACTTGTATGGTAATTCAAAGCACTGTTAGAACTCTTGTAGAACTCGTGTGTGGATTTATTAAACCACTAAACTGCTGTGCACGTAACGAATTTATTCTTTTTGCTTTTTAGGAGCAAGACTTGATTATCCAAAAAGAAATAGCTTCCATGCAGCAAAAACTTAGTCAGCCAGACTTAAAACCTGTAAGCAGTTCTGTTTAATTCTAGGTTTTGTTGACGCATTTTGTGTTACGCTAGAATATACATGTAGCCAATTTTGTATCGAGGCCTTTTTTGGATAAATAATTTTCACCCTCTTTGGGGTTACGCGAACCCCTTTTGCTTTGATTGATATGTAAAGGATATATTATGTTTCACTGCATACGAATTTGATCGAATGCACTAACACCGCTCTTTGCAACTTATGCGATATATCATTATGGGCGTTATGATGTAAATAGTTTCGAGCAAGCGATATATATTTATTATTTGATTTCTTTAATCAGCATCATGTAAAAGACTGCTTAGTTCGTGCAGTTTACTGTGAGATACTTGGCTACCCTGTCCCATTTGTTTACATCCATGCGATCAAACAAGCTCAACATGGATCACTGGCAAACAAGCGCATTGGTAAAGCTGATTTGTTTCTGAGTCTTTACACTGACACTGACTGCATGAGTTGAACGACGTCCTGATGTCCGTACAATATTTACAGGTTATTTGGCAGCTACAGTATTTCTCCATGAACACCATGAACTGGTTATTTTATTAATTAACACCATACAAAAAGTAAGTCCAGTTTAAACTCGCATAACATTATCATGATATTATTTAAAACTCGAAACTGCTTTTACAGGATTTGAAAAGTACAAACATTTTAGAAAATTGCATAGCATTGACAGCAGCCACTTACCTCGTAAGTGCTGAATTGGCACCAGCAATTGTGGATTTAGTAGAAGAAAAACTAAAACATCCTAAGTGAGAATCAATATTTTTTTGCATAATTTCTAAACACCAACTGCAGCTAGTTAATAGCGACTGAACTGCATATTTTCTTCTTTAGAGAGATTGTTCGTAAGAAAGCCATACTAACCTTGCATCACTTTCTGTTGACCTGTCCTTCCTCCGTTAAACATCTCATTCCACGATTAAAAGCTTGCATCGGAGATCCAGATCCAGATGTCGTGTCTGCTGCCATACATTTTCTGCACAGTTTGGTAATGGTAAGTTAAACATAATTTTTCTGACTCCATGACATTGTCATATGATTGATTATATATGAATGCAAGTTAGCATAACACTCCTACAAGGCATTTCCTCATATTTCCTCATGCTGTTGTGATGAATACTACCTTGGGGGCCATCAGTTAAACAAATTATCATAAGGCATGTTGGCCATTCATTGTGACAAGAATATGTTTTTTCTCAAAGACAGATGTCTCCTCCTGCAAAGATGTTGTTGTACCCTTAGTGCAAGTACTTGACCAAGTGCTGCAAAGAAAACTGCCTATTGACTTTGATTATCATGGACTTCCTGGGCCATGGATTCAGATCGACATCTTGCAATTACTCTCAGTTATCGGCCATGGAGATGCTGTTTTGAGCAACGTGATGTATGCCTCACTGAAAGATGTACTGCTTAGAGTTGATGTCAATCATACCATTGGTTATGCCGTCCTTTATGAATGCGTTTGCACAGCTGCTCATATTTATCCAAATGATGCAATCCTAGAAATGGCCTCATCTGTGATAGGCAAGTTTTTGCAGTCATCAAACAGTGACATGAAATACATGGGACTCAAAGCACTTAACCAAATGATTCAAAATGTCCATCCAAGCCTTGCCACTCAACATCAGTCTGTAGTCATGAGTTGCCTACGCCATTCCGATGAATCAGTGCGGGCTAAAACTCTTGATCTATTGTTTTGTTTGACAAATTCATCAAATATTCAGGTAAGTTAGTCCTCATATTTTTTTTATCAAAAAATGATATCTTTTCAAAATCTGGAATAATATTTATTATCCTCCATCAAATTAAGTCTATTGAGATGTAATAGTAATACCTGAATTAATTTTATCAATTATTGTTGCTCATTTTCATGCATCTTCTTTTTAGGCTGTATGTCCAAAAATAATGGATCATTTGTCATTTTCTGCTGATGAATATGCCAAAACCAGAATCATCCACAATATCCTGGACCTCATTAGTCAGCATTCACTGAACCCTAAATGGAGCTTTCAGACTATTAATAGCTTGTTGGCGATCTCTAGTCCTGCTTCTCTCTCACAAGTGATTGATGCTATTAGGGACTTGCTTCAGAAAGGTCATTAAATATAAACTTGATAACTTAGCAATTTTTCTAACTGGTCACAAAGAACTAAAGATACTAATTCTGCTTATAGGAGCTAGTGAAGTCAAAGGCATCAAAGAGGTCCATATATTAGCAGTTGAAACCTATTATAATTATCTCGTGCAACGAGAAATAACGAAGGATTATAACGAAGTAATACACCTGGCGATTACTGTCGTTCGTGATTATTTTCCAATGTGTTCCAGCATCACAACAGACGATGTTTTTCAACTTTTCTCAAATCTTCTTGGAAATTATTTAGATGTAGACGATATCTTGGCATCCGTTTTAATGGCCTTGAAAAAAATTGTCATTCATAGTCATGTTGAAGTGGGAAATCTGCAGAATCAACTTCAGGACTGTTTAAGGTCTCGTCATCCTTTGGTTCGACAGCAAGCTTGTGAATTGTGCCAAATACTACAAAATTATGCAAAATTGAAATCCGTGTTTGATAACGATAATGCATATAAAGAAGAGGAAGGACTGGAATATGATTGGACGTTAAGTTTCCTGGACTCCTATATCTGCAATTCTTCTACATCTTCTCCGTACAAGCCCTTAGCTTTACGAAAAAAGAAGGGCGTGACTAATGACATGCGGTTTGTGGAAAGTAGTATTCACCAGTACAATGTACTCAGTGATCCAAGCATTGCCTCTTCTGACCAAGGTCTGACCAAGATTCATAACCAAGGTCCCGCATCGCTGTCATCAGTTTCCACATACTCAGAAAATGCTACAGTTCACTCACAACATGGGTAATAGTCAGAGCTAGAATCATTTTCATTCAGTCTGGTTTATTATTATTTATGTTATTTCCTTTTCTCTGTTTTTGCTTTAGCATTAAACTTTCTCAGGATAAAGGGAGAAGGGTATGGCATAAGCAAGGCTGCAATTTTAATAGTGCCCACAATGAAAACTCCATGACTCCACGAGATAATGCTGCAAAACTTATTGACGAAACAAGACACCAAACACATGTAAGTGATGTTTTAAGTTTTTTGTCAGTTATCTTCCATTACAAAATAATATTTTATGCAAGGAAAAAATTAAGTGTTGCAAAATGCATCTATAGTGTTTAGGATACATTATGTAGTTGTTGCTATCATTGACGTTTCCCATTTTCTTTATTTTTTTAAAAAAAAAGACTTCAACAAATGTTGATGATGATTTTGCAAACTTGCTATTTGGGAGTTTGGAAGTCACCCATGCACCAACACCATCGACAACAAATATCGATTCTAATAGCAGCACTTCTTCAATTCAGAGGATTTCCTCTGATTCGGGTCCATCTTCAAACCAGGATTCTCCGCTGGATTCATCATCACAGTCCTTAGTTATCAAGTTAAACATGAAACCGCCCTTGGGCGTGGAATCGTCCAGCCCCCCTTTTACACTAATTTTAAAGGATGATTGCAGCTCTGAAGAAAGTGAAATCACTCCTTCTAATAGTGCAAGCACAAACACATTAAGCAATAGGTAGCAAATAATGGAATATTATTTAAATAAAATTATTCATATAAGACTTGATATTGCTAACAGTTGTGTTGCTTTGTGAAGTAAACTCGTAATTTTGTGAAACTGGTTTATTCAGTGGTTTAGTAAAACCTTGATGAAAAAAAGCATGTGGTCATTGTATGGAAAACAGACACAAGATGACCAAACAAAATTGAGCCATTTGGATGATACATAATGCGCACATATTAGTTTATATCCTGTGAGGTACTTGGAGATTCTGTTGGAACTTGTGGCAAATCTGGTTGTGGATCAACTTCAGGTTTCAGTCCTCGGATGCTCAAGTCGTACACAACTTCTTCTATTTTCTTGACGTCATATTTCAACGCATCAAAACGTTTTCTTAGAGAGTCGTTTTTGAGATTGAGCAAACGAAATCCAGCATTTAAATTTCCAACAAACTTTGCAACTTTTGCAGGTCGGGAATAATCTCCAGCAGTCACACTGTTGACTGAAAATCTGGCCTACAAACAATAAGAAATTAACAGGGCAGCAACTGTAAGTACAATGCATATTTCCTAGCCTATAACAACTAATATTGCAATGAAAATCAATCAGAAAATGAAAACTTACTAATTCATTTGCCATTGATAAAAGACCAATAAGAAAATCTTCTAAATCAATGTGAAATCCATCTTCCCGCTTTTCAACCACTTGTGCAAAGAAAGATAATGTTCATTTGCACTTTTAGTAAGAAAATTCCAAAGAAAGCTGCAGTCAATGATTCATTTTACCTCCTAATATTTCTGCAGCTTGTTTTTTAGTTATCAGCTTTTCTGTCTGCAGGTACACCATTAAAGCAGCAAGAAAACATAATCGCTGACTAACAAATCGCCAGTGATCATGAAATCTGGAATGGTTTGTCATTTAAAAAAAATTATACGATAAGAAATAATTAAAATAGCCAGAAGCTGTTAATCATGAACAAACTTGCCTATAATACTGGTCTTTGGGGATTATTTTAGATAGTGCTTGATACTGTAGCCTAACAGTTGAAAAGTGACCCTCTGATTGTTCACACAATTGAGAAACTGAAAGAAAGCAACAATTTTTAATCTTTACTGCAAACAATGCAAGCACTCATAGAACCACTTCTGCATACTTGCTGCTGGATCAGCTGTTTGGTGAATTCTTTGTAATGTAGTTAATATTTCTCTAGCAGTTTGCTCCAGATTTTGAACAGCTCCCCTTATGTCCTATGTAGAAGCACAAATGAAGTATTACATGTACAGTAGTTCAATGGTCTAGCTGAAAAGATTGTCTGTGAAATTACATTCAAGATATTGAAGGATAAGAGATGACATTCGTACGATAGGTAATAGCTTAAATCATGGCACCCCGGGGAAAGGAGTGCACTGGAGACTCTAACCCCTTAACAGTTCATTTTTTTTAAACTTCAAATGTCATGGGTACCCAGAGCAACTGCCCAGCGTGCCCATGAGAATGTCAATGGCGAATGAGAAACTCGTATGACAAATGCCTTATTTTTGTCGAAGCATGCGGTCTCACCTCACGAATTTCTTGATCTGACTTCAAATACTCATGATAAGCAGCGAAAATTGCAGCAGTAGAGTTTTCCATCATCGTACACGATTGAAAAAATTTCCGAGTCCAGTCAACCTGATGTGTCCGTAAATTGCGGACAGATGGCGCCACCGTTTGTGTGTTCTCCTTCTTCAGTACCAAATTGTTGTTCAGTTCTTTTTAGAATACTTATTACCGGAATTCTCTACTCGTAATCTTTAATGTGGGGAATTTCACTGTAGTCTTTTATCATTACAAATATTTTACCACGCTATCATTCATTTGCAAAGGAATTAGAAATCAATTTGACATTGCTTCCGAAAGCGGCGTGAAGGTGGCGCCTCGGGCAGTTCGGCAGCCATTTCCTGTTGAAGTATACGTTGCCTTGTGGCAAGTGGCAGCGTGTATCCGAGTGCATTCTGATAATTTGTATTCTAGTTGTTTTATTTGATTTACCAAAATGATGGACTATTTCGACGACCTCAGGCGGATGAATAAAAGACAGGTACACAAATGCTTTGGGCAGTTTTGACTGCATTATTGATGCTTTGCATTTTTGGGGGGGCCTTGTTGTCGTGTCAAAGTACCCCTATGTTACTCCAAGTGCGGTCAATCCAATTTTAGTAGAGCGACTTTTGTTTATGCACCTTGTGATTTTTTGCAGTTGCTATATCAACTGCTAAATTTTGGAATGATTGTTTCATCGGCGCTCATGATATGGAAAGGCTTAATGGTGGTAACAGGTAGCGAGAGTCCGATTGTGGTCGTACTTAGGTGAGAATCGAATGCCGGTGTACATTTGCGATACTATTGACGCTGAAAGAGTATCTATGAATGTGATTGTTTTATCCTTGACAACATTAGTGGGAGTATGGAACCCGCATTTCATCGGGGTGATCTCTTGTTCCTGACAAATCGAGTGGAAGATCCCATCCGTGTTGGTGATATCGTTGTGTTCAAGGTGGAAGGAAGAGATATTCCCATAGTGCACAGAGTACTGAAACTACACGAAAAGTAATCAGGCCTTTGGCAGCGTTGCTGCATATTGAGATGAGCGAAGTTGCATAAATAATTTCCACTATCAAGGATTCAAAAGTTTACCTGTCAAAAAAATAGCCATCTTTGCTCAGATATGTAGTCATTAGTTTTGATGACTGATATTAAAATAACATGAATTGAGAAGACTTTCTTGACATTTTAGGGAAGATGGCACTGTAAAATTTCTAACAAAGGGTGATAATAACTCAGTAGACGATAGAGGACTGTATGCTCAAGGACAATTATGGTTGGAGAAAAAAGATGTCGTTGGCCGAGCAAGAGGGTAATCTACCCATTTGCAACCTCTTTTGATTGGACCGTTATTCTTAGTAAAATATGAGATTATATTCATGCATTTTTCACCATTTTTAGGTTCGTTCCATACGTAGGCATTGTTACGATATTAATGAATGATTATCCAAAATTCAAAGTAAGTGATTTTGCAATCTGCAATTTATACACCCTCAACTGTTATCAGATCATTGTTCTGATCTACACCCTTTTTAATTTCAGTATGCGGTGTTGTGTTGTTTAGGACTTTTTGTATTGGTGCATCGAGAATGAAATTAAATGCTCATACATTCATGCATTTTAAGCAAAAAAAAATCATAATAAATGCCAAGGGAGACACTTTTTGTTGAAAAAATGTACATGCACGGGCATCAGCGGTTATCTCAAATCGTAATAAGAGGAAAGGTTTGTTTTATCTATACGCAGTTGCAGTATGGATCTAAAAATGAAAGTAATTTTGTGTGACTGAAAACATTTTGGTTCAGTTTGCTCATTTAGAATTCATCGTCGACTTTATAATGCACGTGTTTCAAATGGATAAAATTGTTATACCAACTTAACAAAAGGACTCGTTCAAATATATTTCTTTTTTCCATAACTTCTTTATTTCCTATTAGAGCAGGAAGTGATTCTATTCATTCATGATATTTATATATTGAAGGATAGTAATTAGTAAATGGCTTTGCAAAGTAGGATTTTGTCATAGGCTTTCTACAGATGCTTCTGGATAAAAATAAAATTGACAAAGTTAATAAGTAAATCTAATAATGTGGTCTGAAATGAAAAAACATTAAAAAAATCTTACTTCAGGTAAATTAATATTACATTTGTTGGATACATCACGAATATGTTAGAAAAGTATGGGAACTATGATGATCCAACTGTGAGACGGCAATTGAGCTGGAACGTTGTTAGTGGGTGTGCCATGTTTGTAGGATTTATAATTCAGAAATAACCGGGCCTTTCACCAATTCAGAGATGGTTCACTTAACACTCACCCTTGCTTGACATTTTGCTTGTTAAACCATTCTGCATTTTAGAACTTGCAACAAATGTGCAAATTATTTTGTTTTTATATGTACAAGTTAGGAATTTGCAACTTTCCACTGTTATAATTATCAGGAATAGATAAATTAAGAATGTTCTCTTCTGGTAATTTTATTATTTTAAATAGAGCAGAAGGCACGTATTAAAATTCCTAATCTCTGCATATTGATAAAAAATCTGGAGTTATTTTAATTTTAATTGAATGTAATGTTCTGAGGTGATTTTTAAGATGCAGCTGTGATCTTAGTACCTTGAATAAAAGGTGCATCAGTTCAATTTCGTTGAAATGAACTGGTTGAAAACGGGTTAATCAAACAGAGTATGAAACGGGACAATACCAATAACAAAGTCAACATTTACAGTTAACGCTTCCTCTAGTTTGGCTCGGTGAATGCAGGCCAAAAAAAAGAAAGTTTTCCTTGTTAAAAATTGATGCAATGCACCACACGTTTACTCGATATGATACGAGTTCAAGTCAAGATACGTACCACGTGTTCCCACAGAACCAGGGAATTTTGAATTTTTACGAAAAGTCAGGAGATTTCCTAACTTACAATTATACAGTAAAACTTCGATTATCCTCCAGCGGATATTCTATTAGACCGATAACGTAATACATACCTACAGTGTACTTGTATATGCATATTTAGATTTATTTATAAGTGTCAGTTTCTGTTTTACTTTTTTTAAAAATAGTTTCTTGTTTCTTGAATTGCTGGCAGTTAACAGAGACTAATTTCAATCCAGAAGCTTTTTCCTAAATCAATTTTGGCGTGTACCTGGGTTTTTAGGTGAAGATATGCCAGATTGGTTACTTCTATTTGGTTAATTCATTCTGACAGTATCGAAATTTGCCATGAATTCCGTGTATCTCAGTGCTGATGTAAAATACGAAATCATATTCCGTCAATTCCTTTATTATACAAATTCAATTTTGGTCGATGAGAAAACTAAAAATCAGGAGAAAATACGAATTTTAACCTGGGAAAGTCGGGGGATTTGATGTCACTAAAGCTGTATATACGTGGAAACCCTATATATAATTTTGATTATTCGATTAATGCATAAAATACCCAAGGTTTAACTTGGTTCTGTTTTTCTGATTGATGTTAAAGTATATGCAACTAAACGCTGTTGCCGAAACTACGTATTTCATTTCACGCCATGTTCGGAAAAGTTGATTTTGTGTCCGAATATTGTGAAAGCCTTCCAACGAGGACGGAAAATTCAAATTTAGCGCGCCAATTGCAGTCGGTCTGAAACGGCGCTGCTAGTAGCGGAGCGGCGATTTCCACGTGGTGGCGGTGCATGACCTTTAAACCCAATAGCGCAATGCGACGATCAATGTAACGACGTGGGCATGAAATTTTTCTGCTTTCGCCAACTTTCCGCATTGTTTGGCGTTTTTCGCGCATGCTTGCAACGTCGTCACCGCGCATTCCACGCATAATATCGCATCAGATGCGCCTTTTAACATTCCGTGACCGCTGGTGCGAGAATCTAACGAAAACGCCCGCCTTCCAATCCATTATCCAAATGCTCGTTTTAGGCCAGACGCCTGCGGCCATGGGCGAAATTTCGCTCATTTCGCCCATGCAAATTCGAAGGGGGAAGTGACGAATTTCGGGGATTGCGGCTAATGTCCTCCCCGTGTCGACCAATCAGAGGCTAGACTGGCCACGTGCTCGTTCGCCCCTCTGCACGTTCGATGCAGCTGCATTTTTCTTTGCAGACGATCCGTTGGATACGCCGCACGCACCGTCGAATGGCCATCTAGTCTGCATATTCAGGTATGTAAATTTTCCGCCGCTTTTCGGCCAATATTGCACGAACGAATATATAGAGGGGGGCCGCCAGGGGCGCCTGGTCAGAGCAAATTCGAGCCAGGTATTCAGCTGTTCTTTTTCACCAGCACCCCTCGCTCATTCGGTTTTAGTACGCTGCAGTACTATTAGAGAGTGAATCTGTGGGCGAGCTTTATTTTATGACCACGTTTTCTCCGTCACTGTTGGCATTTTACGCTTAATTTTACTTTTGCTAACACATCAGAGATGCCTGTCCAGCCAGTAAGTGCTAGCTTTTATTCATTCTTCCGCGATTTTCTTCACGTCTAGAAAAAGCCAACGAAAAAAACTTGGTAGGCGACTCCAGAACGGGGCCATATGCGATTTCGCATGCCGATTTTTCGTCCATATTTCGCCAGTTTTCGCACGATTTTCGTGTCATTTTCACCTTCCGAATCTGGAATTTCGTTAATTTACGGAAGGACAACATTTTCCGAATTACTGGGTTTCCTAATTATCCGCCATTCCATTTGAATAGAACGCATGGTGTTCGATTCGAAATTCACTTTGATCGTGATGCAAATTTTTGGCGAATTTCAATGCCCTTGAGTTTCGCAAGTTCTATTTGTCATACACGTGTACGATCAGTAGCGTATGCCGAACTTGTTGTTCGATGCGCAAATATCAACTTCCGAATTTTGTTAATTCGTCTCCCCGTATACAGCCACGCCACAAAAGTCTGCTATCGATCGAATTGGTTTCAACCATTTCGACAAATACGCGTGCCACCCGAATTTAAATTGGCACAGAGGTAGCCAGTCTGGCCTCTTAATTAATGCCATTTGGATACAGGTTTATTTGCATGCGAACAATTTAATGGAATGGCCAGCCCAGCCGCATTGCGAGGGTCGTTGCCCCCCGCATTCCGAAAACTGGGCTCCTCGCATTCTAACGACAACCCAACTCCGAATGGCGAAACGTTTTCCCTCGGAGGGTGCAGCCGAATTTCCGGTTAGTTTTCCCCAAGTTTTTGCCACTTTCCGCGGGATTTGTCGGAATTGCATGTTGACCAGCAGCTTACAGCTGGACTGGCAGCTTTTGGGGGAGGGAAAGGGGGGGGGGGGTGGCAAAAAAATGGCTGCTTTCCCATGATGTCGATGCTCGATGTGAATGAAACGTTTCTCGTGTACGAAATGAACACGCTTTCTGCTCCACCAGGCAGGAGAGCGTATACCTGAAACATTGTGTTTTGGAGAAACACGGGGGCGACGACAAGCAGCCTACTAGGTTTATAGGCCACGTGGTAGAGGGCAGCGGCCCGTTTCCTGCGGAGGCTTCGCTCTCTATTCACTGTTTCTGTATCACTTCGGAAATCATAAAAAGGTGGTTTTCTTGGGATGGTTCCCCACCCTCTCCCAACGACACCCTGCAATCTCAATCTGTTTCCAGCACTGGGTTAGCTCGTGCAGCGGCGCTAATTAAGCAATTATTGTGATTGCAATAACAAAGTTTCGTTCGGTAATTCGCTGTCTCGACCGTGGCAGTGATACTTGTCTCGTAATTGACGATAAAAATCGGAGGGCCATTGACCATGCTGGCGTACTGACGCCACGTCAGTAGGACTAGCACGTGTCCAAGGACACTCGTTGCAGGCGTGCCCAAAATAGTTTGGGCCCTTGTGGACAGGGTCGTGTCTACTGGTCATGGAACTAATGGCAATTTTTGCCTTTGATTCACAAAATAAAAAATTGGTTCAACTCATTTGTCATCCGGTTTCGCGATGAATTTCGCTTACGTTTGTTGACCAATAATAATGTCGTCACTAAAATAAAGAATGTTTCTGAAAATGACTATTTCAAGTCTGACATGAAACTTTAACACCCCCATTTTCTAATCGGCGTTGTAAATTTTTTGAGGTAATGTAAACTGCGTTGAAAAGTCATGGAATTGCAGTACCAAATCCAGTAGGCATCCTGTTAGGGAAGTGGGTGGGTCATCGTGAAAGTGTCATGAACTCCTTCAGGGGGCCCATAGGTCTTCTCCTTAAATTACGTAACATATTCGAAACATTAATTTAAAAAATTCGACCACAGTGGCAGCTAGACAACATAATACGCTGATGTGCAAAATGAAAATATTCTGAGCTCCGCAGTTAATTACACTTAGAGCAAAGAATTCGGGCCACCTGCATGTATTGACCAAAGCTTTTTTTACATCAACAAATTGTCCGATTTGAATTCGGCAAAGTGTTATTTATAATTTATACCCTTGAAATTTGTCTAATGTGACCAAGATCCCTACTGAATTGTTCTGATGAAAAGCCTCCAAAGGCCAGTGACTACCAAAGCCTTACACTGCATTCGACATCAAAGGTGTTTAGATACAATGTTGCTGGATACACGCTTATTAGGATCTGACAGGCAAATTGTATGTCGAAACTCTTATTGCCACGGGAGGTGCAAGATGCATATGTCACAGAAATGCCAATTCATGTGCCCTTGATTCCAAGGGATTGCACCCGTTATGCAAAACCAATATCATTACATTTAAACACTCTTTAAGGACGAATAAAATCCCCAAACCCTTCTCCGAGTTTAAATCAGACATTTTCTTGATGTGAAAAAAAGCACATTTGTGGGCAATGCATGCAGGTGGCCCGAATTTTTTGCTCGTAAGTGTAGAATGGATAGGTGAAGGTGTCTAAACCAAAAACATTGTAATTGGTAATATATTGAAAAACTAACAAATTGGACATTAGCTCTAGTATACCCTACAATTTGCATGGAAAAGCCATGGGCGAAAACAAATGTTAAGATTTTTTTAAGAAACACTTAAGACGAGTGGCTTGCGGTGTTTGCGTAACAAGGGTTGGGGTCTGTAAAAATTGCATTACGTAAAATGTGCACGATCCCCTATGAAGCTATACGCCCCCTACAGCCATGCCCGAGTATTAATTGCAGAAAACTCGGGAACTTGTTTCGAAGCTGTTTCCGTTGACAACTCTCCTTCATCGCTACTTCCGTCGCATTGACTAGTTTCTTTGAAAGTCTGAAAACAAATTGATGACAAACGATGGTTGCTGAATTGGATAATGCTGCTGCTGCTGTTGCTCAATAGCACGAACGAAATGTTGCTATTCTTGGCAAAGGGCACGGGCGTTGTTTTTCGAGTTTTACTTGCTGGAAATCCTGGAACAGATTACTGGAACATACTGGAACTCTCTTGATAATGGATATTTAAATTGATTTTTATGAAAACATCCTACAAATTACGCCCAAATTCGTTATTTTTGGTTGAATATTTCGTAAATTTCGCCTACGGCGTTCCCTTCATTTTTAATTTAATATTATTTTTAAAGACGCGAGCTAAAATTCAGCATTTGTGGCAATTTTTTTCTAACATTTTCGTAGAATAATTTAAAAAACCATTCATGGATGAAAATGAATATAGGCCTATGTACTTGAAAATCCTGGAAATGTACTGGAAAAATCAAACTAGTTCAGTAGACCCTGTTCAAGCAAGTACTGAGAAATTGGGTTTCTGGAAAGTTTCAAGACTTTGCTTTCTTGCCATTGCTTCAAGTTGGATAACGAGTTTGAAAAAACTGAATATCGCGAAATATTCTGCTGGACACCTGTTTGTTACCATACGGAAATGCACGAATTCAAAACCACATTAGCCATTACTAAACGCTTCAGAATCCTGTCAGGAATCGAATTGTATATTCGCTGAGGAAACTGGAATTGCCCAGTCTTGCTATGACAGGACGTTTCATCCGAAGGAGCAATCTTGTATAACATTGATTTTCGTGGGCAAAAAACTAAGTAGGTTAGTGACATGCGTAAATGTCTTCGAAACTACCCAAACTATTGCTCGGCTGTAAAAAATGGTGCGATACGGACTACGTGTACGCCTTTTAATATCATCGTGACACGAGTAATTAATGGCTTTGGGTGGGACGAGGGTCAAACCTTTTTTTCCAAGCGCAAACCTAAGAATGGGTTCCCCCACATGCGGGTCATTAGTCGCATTGTGCATTAATATTACTTCCGTCAACATGATCTTAGGCCAAATTCAAATGATCCAAATGAATTTGCTTATTTAATGTGGCTTGATGAAATCATGGGGGCTCGTTTCGTGAAAGGATGCTCGGCTTCGCTTTCGCACGCATTTATCAGGTGCGGACGATGTTCCTCGACTGCAAGATATCTCCGGCCATTTTTTTTGGTTCAATAACCTATATTAGCAATAAAAAGGGAAGGGTATATACCACCACGCCAGTTTTGACAATTCGCTTCCCGTATTTTCTACAGAGTTTAAGAACCTTGATCTGGGCACGAAGAAGCCACTTAAACGTTGACACTGCTATATAGCAATTCAAATTTTTTCGCAATTGCAATTAGAGCCGAGGCTAACTAAGGGGTGGGATGACACGTTGTACGGACAATTAGATTGCTGTACCTGGTGTGCGGACTATGGAAAATATAACTAAAGGGGGCCTCGCATACGTGTAAGTAGGCTCCTTTTATGGAACTAACCTAGTTTGTCATTCCTTCATATGGACCCAATAGGGTTCTCGCTTTCTGGAATGTCAGGGAAATTGAGATAGTTTGCATGAGCCAATTAATCATCTTTTATAAATATTTGGGCTAAAATCTATAATTTTTCTTATTTTCTAAAAGAATCTGAAGTAAAATGCCAAGGAAATGACTGAAAAGTTTTCAGGGAAATAGTCTTGATAACTTGAGGGAACCCTTCCCAAGCAAAACAATTTTCAAAAAAAAAAAATACTGCAGTTCTTCAAGGGAACTGAAATTCCAAAGCCAGTTTCTAGCTGCAGTTAACTACGTACTTATCTGCAGTTTAGCTTCCCAAACGTTTGAAATTTAACTTGACCAGTTTGCATCGGCAGACTTGACTTAATGCCGAAAACTGCAGTTTTCCTACAAATATTCTCTCGGGAGATGAGAAATTTCATGGACGCTCCAGAAGTCAATAATACTGAATGTTTGCCACTTGTTCCGAATCCAGTTCGGGAGTTAAATTTTCTGTAATTGCCTATACCAGACATCATCCCAGTCCAGGTAGGACCAACCTAATTCGAGCATGATCAACATGATTCATTCTCCATAAAAAATGCCGATTTCTAAAGTTTCTAAAGATGACGCACCAGTCTGTAGCTGCCATTATGTTCGGCGTTCTAGATTCTCGAAAAAGTTTGCTTTTGGGTAAATTTGAAATATTTCGTGGCGTCGGAAATGTCAATGACTCGGTTTAAATGAAGTGCGTTGGTACCAGTGTGTTGTAACCCGAAGAAAGCTTGCAAAGCCGAAGTGCCGATGTTTAATTGTGGCCGATTAAAATGAAGCTGACAATCTTAAACGGCGTGGGCCTTCGACTAATGATTGAGAGATAAAACCGAGAAAAATTCATTACAGATAATGAACCTCGTTGCAGCATCACGAGCCGTGACTAATGCAATGAACTATATTCCAGTTCGGAGGGGAAGTCCTCCTTTCACCTTGCAGTAAAGTTTTTTGCCATCTCGCTGCAGTACCATTACCTTACCCGTTGAGCTACTGCGCTTTTTCTCAGATGTAGACATGTATGCCAAGGGTCGATGATTTCTGGAAATGGGCTATTGGCAGGCAGGGTTTTTAAACTTATACACTATCTCGTATCACGATTTTGTTTTTACAATTTGTCATGCTAGTTTGCACCTTCGAACATAGGTACGCAGGAAAAGGGAAAAAAATTGGAGCCAAACAAGGTGTTTTTTTGGCTGCGCGTTAGAATCCATAACGCCTAAAAAGCAGTCAACAACAAATTTCTCGTACGTGGTCTTCGCGAAATTACGAGAAAACAATTTCTTCGCTCATGAATGAACGCGTGTGCGAAATTAAGTTGTTTTGAAGTTATGCTTCGCCGAAGATAAAAACAACTGAACGAAATCTGATGTTTCAATAACCAAAAATGGTTTAATTTGATGCGCTCGAGATTATCGACAGCTAACCTTTGTCATGACTTACTCGCAACCAAATGTGCAGTGCGAAGAAATTGCAGACTGTTTTTAACGATCAGTTACAATTAACATCATTATTCCTTCGTTAATCGCATGCAGGAACTGAAGCTTAAATTTACGCTAACTCGTAAACTCTAAAACTTAATTTAGAACATAACTTGAAAATAACGACAAATTGATAAGTTTTTCCTGGCATTTACACAATACGGGTACCAAATTGATAGTTTGTATCAGTTTTTCAGTGAGATTCTGATCTCGACGAGCCATGTATGCTGGGATCGATAATAAACTTCGCAGAAATTGTCGATTTATTATTATAAAAGGTAGATTTACTTTTTATTGCCTCTAAGCAATAAAATTAGTGGCGAGCGATTAAATTAAAAGTGAAGAAGGCATTTCTGATAACTTTTTTTGAAAGAGGGGGAAAGAGGCATATGACCTGAATTTCATGCATTAGCTATACTAAAAACCCCAATTACTTCGCCAACTAGTTTTTAGTCTTTACTTTGTTACTTTAGAAAGTCCATCGACTCCGATTTGAGTAGCTTACCAAGCAAACGCATTTTAATAAATCTGGCAGATTGCTTCCAGTTTTTTACTGGTTTAAAAATATTCTTTTTGTTTTTATTTTTCCTCTTGGAAGTTGAATAATCTTTGAGTGAAGATTTCTAGACTAGTTTCATTAACTGGTTTCTGTATGCGTACCATTAACCTACTTATTGACCATCTTAAATATTTTATTCAAATGCTGATTTTATGGTTGCACGGCTTGCACCTTCTACAGTACGAACGCTTTCATAAGTGGCTCGCTTACTTCGCGATTATTGTTGGTCTAGAACAAAAATGAATATTACACTTAATTTCTGGTGCCCATGTGCATACACTATACCATTAGAATGCTCAACTTTCTCCCTCCTCCTTCCCTATACAGTATTACTTGCAGCTTACGATCAATGTTGGCTGCATTTACTCAAATTTGAACAATTCCAATTTTTCTCAACTGACATTTACCAGTTGCTATCGCAGCACTTCCCACCTGGTTCTACTCGACAAATGGGGTTTCTTAAATATCGAAACGAATGCATGAATTTAAATTGGAGCCTTAATAATTTTTGGCTAGGTGGTCAATAACAATGGCCCAATTTACATAAACTACGTTTCTGCTAGTGCATATTCAAAATGGGTCAGAATTTGTCTGCTTGCAGCTCCCCAACATTACTTGCACTCTCGCTCCTATACATTCCCACTTTTTTTGCAAGCATTGCTCGCTAATGGTGCATTGTTTCCTGGTGCAGAAGCTTCAATACAAAATACCATGAGAATTTTGCAATCCAAAGTGGAATTGCATGGATTTTACAGAGGAATCAACGATTCGTGAACATTTACCTGGTGTAAATAATCTAAATTTAAAATTGACTATTGTCACGTCTGTGTGAATAATTTTCGTGTTGTTGGTGTCTTAATAACTAGCTTTGGAAAGATCATTATAAAATTATATTTACTAAAATTTGGCAATCAATTGGCGGCTTAAAATCGAAATTTGTTGACTTGTTCTTCTGAAAATGCTTTCCAGATGAAATGATGTAATTACTTGAATGGTGTGGTAATGAATACATTAACCAAAATACAAAATATTGACTGAAAGAATATCTCGTAAGTTTGTAGTAACTAAGCTCAATTCACAGCCAAATTTCTCAAGGCCACTCCAATGTTCGTGTCGTTGTTCCTTAATAGTTCCTTCAAGTGATGGACAGTTTCTGAGCAATTTTGGATTTTCAGGAATTTCAAGCTGTCTTTGCTTTCCCAGTAGCCTACACGTAATTTTTTTTGCACCACCAATATTTAAAGCTAGAACATTCAATATGGGATTATTATTTGGCGTTCTGCTAAAGTTAATTCATGCAAAACTTTGAACTGTTTGTTAATTTGCTACACTATCTTGAAATCTGAAAACACTTGCTCGGCATGTGCCTTACGTTCTAGCGTATCGTCCTGTCGATGTCAATATTTGAAAGTAACAGATACCATTAGGCAATGTATTTTTGACATTTGATTGGTTCCTGCTGTTTAATAAATTTGCCTGCGTCTGTTACTCTTGTTACTACTAGGCTGGTGCTGGTATCGACCTATTGGGTGACAAGGTGCAGGGAAGTCTTGGTGGTGATGGAAGCCAGAATTTATGCAACTACGAAATCTTCCAACGCATCAACGCCCTGCTTGATAATTCTTTAGAATTTAACTACTGTGGTGATCAGTCGGTTACTGCGAAAGGAAATGCACCAGGTACAAACGCGTGCACGTAAAGTGAAATGTCTCAGCACTGCACACAAATAATCATAATCTCCAGTAAAAGGTTGCAAAATTAAACATCCAATGTGGAAAGATTGAGCATTGAATCTATTTGGCACTTGTAGTTTGGTGTGAAGCAATGGAGACATCACTAAAATAGAAAGCCTTATTTCAGTAAACCATGTTATTGGAAAATGTCCTATTCTAGTCTATTAGCAATGTCTTACTTGGGATCTATGTCAGGGTTCTTCTATCATGCCTTAACTCCCCTGACCTTACTAGGTGGGTTCTAAAAACATGCTGGATCCTGATGTACCTTGCCTATGAACGACTGATTCGTCATTAGCAAGTTTCCCAAAATTCTCATTAAACAAATTTGCACGAAACGCATCTGTACCTTTGCGATTCCTTTTATCAAGCTTCACTTCAAAAGAAAATTGTTAATCTGCAAAATTCCTTATGTACTAGCTGCCCCCTCGCCTCCATACATTGCACTCATCTTTATTCAACTTTTTTTTTTGCCTTGCAAATCTGTTTACCTTAGCTAATTTAATTTAGTGGCGCCATAATTTTTACTCTTAATCATAACAGACATGGCAAATGCTGCAGAACTACTAGGACTGAACTCCATCCTGAATTCTTATACTGGTAAGAGCAGACTTCATTCAATTAGTGGCAATCCAAGCAATTTTTTATTTGGGTTCACCTTTGGTCGGGCATTTCCTTGATGATGCAAAACGGTAAACAAGACCAGAAAAAGTACACATGCACCCTGATACATGGTTGGCAATGTGCCAATAAACCAAACCATTTAGAAATTGATCAAACCCCCTTTTGCTTGGATTGTCAGTTACTGCACAAGTTTTAGACAAATGTAAATAATATTGTGGAGAAATAATACGTAGGAAGCCAGACGTTCTTAACGTGAAATTGTATTGGAACGAGATGTGCATGGGCCTACAAGGGGTGGTGATGAACCAGCCAAACACGAGCATCACCATTGTCAGCAATGACAGGGTTGGTTGAGCACTTGAGTTCTGGAAAAAAGTAGGATTGGCGGAGATTTTTCAATGGACCACTGTCAAGTGCTCAGTTTGGACTCGGCCCGTGCACATAGCGTTCCAATGAGATTAACCTTTATCGGTAAAACTTATTCAATTGTAAAGTCTTACGAGCTGCTTTTAATTAACTTTCATAGGATCGCAAAGTTTTGGTCTGGGCAATGGCTATGGTCTGCAGTCACCAATGACCCAAACTTCTCCAATGGCTGGTCAAATGCGGACCATGCCTATTAATAATGGCAGCAGGTACTCGGACTACTGTAATCAATTTGGAAAAATGGTACAACAGACCAAAATGGGATCTTTGTCCCCTCCATCATCTCCCACTTTCAGTCCTTATCGAGCAATCCGCGGCTCTCCGTTCCAAGGGTAAATATTGCAATTTCTGATCTTTAGTGCATGGTAGAAATAAGATTGGTGATCATAATATTTTTTTTTTCAAGTGGAACTTCCAATTTGGATAATGCGCTGCTGTTTGGCTGTAGGAATTTCGACTATCGCAGTGGTTCTCCTACAGGCAGTGAAAGCAGCGGTATAAGCAGTGTGGACAGCACAATTGCTGATATAATGGTATCTACAGGAGCTCGCTGAAAGTTGTATTCTATTCGATATAGCTGATAACACTTAATTTTGTCATTTTAGACTGGCTTGTCGATGGTAACTCCGTCGCATACAGTCTCGCCTCCATCAAATTCCCTTCAACTTCCATTTTCACAATTTAATGACAGTTCTGATTATGACGTGTCTGCCCTGAGTGCTGGGTTGCTGTCAGATCGCCGCTGGACGACCATAAACTCCATGCTTGCTCCACCAACTCATGATATGTCATCTTTGGACAGGGCTGCACGCCTGCATCGTAATGCTGCTGGTGAGTAATGAAACTTTTTCTATGACTGCCACAAATTCTTTCCACCTTGTAATTTCATCCTAAACCAGCACATTGTCATGTACATGTGCCAATGAAATGTCAGTTTGGGGCTATCAATGGTATCAGGACCATAGTTGTACAACTGTTTGTCCAAGATGACAGCCTGTTATTTTGACATATTTCAGCATTAGTGATGTGATAGGATGCAACTTGAATAACCATTTTAATTTGCAGCTATTTTTGATGCCACCTGTACATGGAGTGGTCATTTGCCTTTGAAAGTCAATAAAAACCCTACTTATTCCTGGTATGCATTAACTCAATTATTTGAATTTATCCATTATTAATAACATGAGGCTAATTTCAAATTACAAATTTTAGTAAAGTATTTTTAGGTGGTGTGCCATGGGATATTACAGAAGGTAAAGACATCAGTTCCTTTAATTCGTGTAAAACTTGTTATGGGTCAAGCTAATTTTGGAAATGTTCTTGTTTAGCTGCCTTAATGAATGCATTTAAACCTTTTGGTCCTATCAAAATTGAATGGCCTGGAAAGGAGAACTCCCCAAACCCTCCCAAAGGTAAGGTTTAATGTTTGTCCCTTGGTATAAACTCTACTACAATTAAAAGTAATTTGACATGTAATTGCGTTCAAAAACTTATTACCTTGCAGGTTACGTTTACATATTGTTCGAATCTGAGAAACATGTTAAGGCGCTGTTATCGGCATGTACACACGATTTTAGTAATGGTGGAAATTGGTATTTTAAAATTTCCAGTAGACGAATGCGTTCAAAGGAGGTACTTGGGCAGTTTTTTAATCTTTTGTGAATGTTTTGATGCTGTGGCAATTAGTTGACGACAATTTTACTTGCAGGTTCAAGTCATTCCTTGGGTCATCAGCGATAGTAATTACGTGAAATTGCCTTCACAACGCTTGGATCCCAACAAAACAATATTCGTAGGAGCATTGCATGGAATGTTAACTGCAGATGGTTTAGCTCATATAATGAACGATCTTTTTGGAGGAGTTGTGTATGCTGGAATTGATACTGATAAGCACAAATACCCAATTGGCAAGTATACATTTGCTCAAATCATGGAACAGTTGTCCCAATGAGTCTTCTGCTAAAGTTCCCCAGTACTTCAAGTTTTGCCAAGTACTGTATACATTTATAATGGCTGGTGTCTTTATCTAGGATCTGGAAGAGTAACGTTCAACAACAACAAAAGTTACATGAAAGCAGTATCTGCTGCCTTCATTGAAATTAAAACTCCCAAATTTACCAAAAAAGTGAGTAAACGTGCATTCTGTCAATGGAAAATGTGATAGTGGTAACTTTTAACTCGTGTAAATGTTTTATGGAAAGCATTGTGCAAAAATGTAGCCAGATCCATTTTCTTTTACTAGGTGCAAGTAGATCCTTACTTGGAGGACTCTCCATGCTCTCAATGTGGCAACCACCAGGGACCGTATTTTTGCAGGGACACAGTCTGTTTTCAATACTTTTGTCGTAGTTGTTGGCAGTGGCAGCATTCGATTGATGCACTTTGCCACCATAAGCCATTGATGCGAAATAGCAAGTCAGGCAATGGTGCCAGTCGCTAGGGGATAGTCATAAGAATTGTTATCTGTGGCAAACCAGACAGGTTGTAAGTTCTTTTTTTTTTTAATCCAGACAATGTGAATTATTTAAGTGAGTTTGCCTTAGATTAACATTAACTGAGCAAATGGGCGAGCACTTCTTACAGCTCCTCTGTTACTATGAGGAGCTAAGCTCATAATCTGGGAAATGCCAAGATGGCATTGCCTTGAAATGCATTGCAAGATGCTGCAATTGAAACCTAACGCCATCCCTTGAACGCAGCCTCATTTTGTTTGCTAAATGTTTATGAAGTACTGTTGGTTAATATCTACATTGGTTATTATGGTTGGTTTAGAAAACGTGCTTATTTTTAAATTTGACCAATGCTAAAGCAGACCATATCTTATTTTGCCACCAAGTGGTTTGTTATCTACTCAGGAAAGCTCCCAAATGCATTGGTAACGTTTCCTTATTTTTCTTTGAAAAGCAAACTTAAATATGAACAACACTGCCTAGCAAGTGTTCTGCATCATCTTTTTTTTACGACTTCCCTACCCAATAATTGGTGTTCATGTTTTTACTAACTAGCTTAATATCAAATTAACCACAGCAAATTGTTTTAAAATCTTTTAATTCTACCCTACATAACATTTTAAAGTAATGCTGCAGAATTCAGCTCTGCTGATTGACACTTAAGTTTTACAATTATGTCAGAAGTCTTCAAATTTCTGTGCCATTACCAACATGTTTTAACCATACAATAATGAAATTGAAACAGTTTGTGATGGAACTCAATTTTAAGCACAATTTTAAGACAAACATCTGGACAGGACAGCTGAATTCATGGCAGAAATTTGCCACTGACACAAGACTGACTTACTGAGACCGACTTTGACTGACCACGGAATGTTCTAAAATGTCACCAATACCTTATTTTGAGTTTGTATAAAACCGGTATATTTGTTTAGTTGTAAGAATCGTACAATTTTTGTTAAAGATTTTTTTTTGAAGATTATGCGCTGCTATGCAAATTTTATATACAGTGCGTCTTGAATGATATACTGTTCTTGCTTACATTGCTAAATTAAAGAATTTACAAAGATTTAAAGTTTATTTTATTTAAGTCTTTGAAATGCAGGTTCGGGATGACATTACAGTACAGCAAATTAATTTGACAGCTTTACCATTTTAAAACTTCCTATCAATGATGAAACCAATCCCAATAAACCTACTTGCCACAAATGTAGTCTTCCACCCCATAAAAATGACTTTGGCATCCAGTGTATTGCATTGCACAAATCTGTCCCATATTCCACGATTGAAAGCAATTCCACTCGCATGTTCTGGTGAATTTTCCCAAGCATTTCTGAGCTAATGTACAAAAAGACTTGGTTTAATTTGGTTTTGAATGCGAATTCTCCTTCAAACTGATTACCTTAAATCTTGACTTTTGAGTGCCGATTTCTTCCGTTGCAATAAAAATAAGGAACGAATGACCCTAAAAAATTTAAATGGCTTAGAAAGAAGCGCCAATGCACATAAAATTTTAGGGTAGCACTTGATTTGCTTACTTTAATATGTTCAGATAAAGAGATAAAAACCATAGGAAAGTTGATGAATACCACCAGGTGGAACTGTTTAAGTGCAGAATCTGTTGATCGGATGCCCATGCAATATGTTCAACTGGATAAAATAACTGGTCCACTACATTTGTAATTACTGACAACCATCTTGTAAACCTGTCTTCCTCCTGAAACTCAATGAGGGCATTTTGAACAGAGGCCTTGTAAACATTAACAAGTAACTGATCGTGTCCTACCTGCTTGCCAAATCCATATTGTAAGTTGTAATTTAACATGGACAGGTCATCAAAAAGCCGCAGCACTGTGCGACATGAACTTAGCTGCGTACCTAGGATGCACAGACGTTCTTTCGACCTGCCTTTAGACAGACCAGATAGGAGAAAACATGCGTAGCTAGTTGTTCGAATAACACGATCACGTCCTCTGTATGTACTTAAAACTTTCTCTAACGCATCCATTTCTAGTGAATTGGAAATGCTTCCAAAATGTTCACTTAAACTGCAAATGTTAAGTTATTGAAATTATTGTGGTGATTTGCATAAGTTCACCATTAGAACTATACGTAGTAAAACTTCTAAATGCAAAGTAGACTGCCTGACAGGGATATATCATAGAACTGAATTATCTCTAGCTTTTTAAATGTTGCCCAGAATTGTTTATTTATGGTTTAACACCTCCTGCTGCCAATGTTTAGTAATTATAAGCAAAATCTAATTGAATAAAATTGATTTTTTTAATAGTTCACTCAGTATAAATTCTTATTCACACCTACGTACTGTATTTCCAAATCTGTAGGCCAATAATCTTTCTCTTGAATCTTTAAAAATGCACTTAAAAAGTAACACACGTGACTGTTTAAAAGGGGACCCTACACAGGCATTATTACTGCCAGTTTCGACAAATATGGACAGTCATGCAGATCCTGTAAGGGCAATGCTGATGTATTGATGTTCGATAATGACGATTATCCAGATAACTACTGTCAGTATCGAGATATTGAAGGTAAGGGCGTTCATCAGTTACTGCCAATATTGCACCAGCAGCCATGGAAGACGGACGTCCCACATACGTTTGATTTTCGTCAAAGAAAATCGTATGAGAACACATTTTCCACTTGTTTTTCTTAACCATGTTTAATTAGCCATGTAAGTTTCCAAATAAGCTTTTGCCTTTCAATTTGATCCGTGATACTTTAGGGCCTCACTCAACAAAGTACACGATGCTGTCATTTCTACCGATTCTAAAGTGACTGACAGTATTACTGTGTAGGGTCCCCTAAAGGATAGTGGCATTTGACATGCAGCCTGTAATAAGCTGTCAGGCCAGTTGCTGCCTTCAGGGAAGAACCTACAGGAAGGGTTTCATACATTTGACAGTGGAACTTCTGGCATTATAAAACCTGCCCCAGATATTTTGACATCCCAGAAGGCAACAGGATGTGTGCATGTACCATGCATAGTCTGCCTGAAAACTTGGATAAGAAATGGTTTGTTCAAGGTGGATTTGGACATGAAGCAGGGACTAAGGTGATTATTACTTGTGGATGAAGTCAATATAGTCTGTTATCCTTGACAATCAAAATTCGCCATTTCGTTTAGTTATTGTGAGCCTACCAGTTTTTTGTCGTGCTTATGACCATCGTTTGCATTGGGGGAAGCAAAATAAATGCAATAACCAACTAAATGTGGGCAAAATGCAGGTGCTAGATCGTATAGGCTAGCTGTAGATAATCTAGATACTTTTTGCAAGTTAATTCTGTTTACTAGTAACTTGCCTTCCGGGCTGTAACCTTTGGTAACCTTGTAAAATGCGAATTTGCGAAAGGAGACTTTGGACTAAGAGGTCACCGGCATGGAGGTCAACTGCTAGAGTTTGAACTGCAGAGGAACAGGTGATATCGGTCAAAAAAGTTCCTTGCAAAAGTAGATAAGAGGACCAATAATTTTCGATTCCTTTCATATACTGTAGCTCTACTAGCAAGTAGTGTCTTTCTAGGCTTCCTGAATTTTCAGGTAGTCGGCTAATCAATTGACGAAATCTGTTTGCTACGAAATGCAGAATAAAGTTAGAGAAGTTAATTTGAAATTATACCATTGCAACAGGACCACATGACGAACGAAGCCGGAGGCGCCATTTTGCGCGCATTAATTTGCCCAGGAAACCACTTGGTGAAATGACCTTGAGCACTTCACTCTTCCCAACGCGCGAGCAAATAATCCACGGTGAAAACAGCCTTACGTTTAGTCAGTTTTAATTTATCATGGCCATGTTTTTCTGCAGTTCATAATCTTTCGGGAATTGCGTTTATGGTCAGCTTAGAAGTTGATTTACGGAATCGGTTATTTCATGATGGTGACGGAATAAACGTCAGTCTGGCAGTCCTGGGTTGAAGAACAACATGATTTCTGAGAAACAGGGAAACCGCTCGTGAATACACATAATCGCCGAGCTGTTAATACAGAAGCTTGAATGTTTTGTGAGGAAAACAGCAGGTGTTAGACCAAACTCAAAAGTAAGTAAAGTTTTTCAAAATTGAATAAAACTTGTCGCTACATGTGTCTTGATTATGTGGTTCCGCTTGGAGCCCATGCCGCTTCCGGAAGCCAGAAAATGGCGTCCTTGTTATGGTTCAACTTGACGTGATGCTTTCCCATATAATAGCTGTTTTCTTATCCTATCTCAAGCATTTCTACTTCAAATTCTAATCTATCAGATGCGCAGCGCTTCCCGTTTTTTAACATGCCAGGAATGTCGAGTGTGCCTGCATGTCCTTTTGAAATGGCGTGCATCGTATTGGTACTCTTATGAACGTAGGCCTAACTTGTAGAGAACGTGGTATCAGTTTATCATATTATATTGCTTTGGCTTTTGCAATTGAAAGGTAGTACAGCAATTATTCGGACCAAATTAAATCACTGTAGTCCAGTGTTCTTCCATATCCATTTCTCTGTTTATGCCTTAAATTTTTCGATGGCAAACACACTAAAATTTTCCATCGAGTTGGTATTTGAACCTGTCGTTTCTTTCCAAAGAAACCATCGGATTATTCTGTACATGGGCGATTATGATGCTTTTTTTGACATTCTTAGCTATCTGAAGATATTTCCGAACTATAGTTGGTTTTGTGATAACGTGCTTTGGACGATGCAGGATCCATTCCCACAAAAGTATGGAGTTGTAGGCCTACTTGTATGGAGGTATGGAGTATAATTCATACCTCTACATGTATGGAATTGTACTTGTATAGAGGTATGGAGTAACCACGATACCTCTATGGAATTGTTTACTTGTATAGTGGTGGGAATTATACACCATTCCTCTATACAAGTACAACTCCATACCTTTGTGGAATAGGGCCCTGAAATTTCCCAACATCTTGAATTGCCCATCGGCTCTAAAAAGCTGAATCGGTATTTAACTGTGTTTGCAACTATGGAATAAACAGTCTTCCTAAACTCAATATGGGACTCTTGCTGCTACCATACCCTCAGTGCCAAAATTTTATTATCCCACAGTCAGCATCTGAGATGCCAAGTGATGGGGGAATTATGTTAAGTTTAGCATAACATGGCAGTGCCACTATCGGCACTTTTATAAGTTTGCTGGTTACCGGTAGGCCACCATTATGATTCAGACACTTGTAGTTGCATTACTTGATATTAAAAACATTTGCCTTATTTCCTTGAGCGTTCTTCTTGTTATGAAACATACTTTTACAAAAAATTTAGAAAATAGGATGTTTACAGGGAGCGATATGGACGGAATCATCCTGCTAGAAGCAGTTGAGTCTCTTCAACCAAAGCAAGCACAATCATCATGTGGTTAGTTAAGTTTTAATTCAATAATATTGGTAGGGATGCGGTGTGGTGGGGGTTGTTTCACCCAGATGACAGAAAGCAATAAAGCGATTACAGGTAAAATACAGAAATATAAACACAAAAACAACAATATCTATCAGAGGGTTGGACTGGTGCATCTGTCCACCTTGACCGTTGGCCTTAAAGATTTCATCCATCAGTTTGGAATTGACTGACATAACAAATCTTTCAAAGTGAAAGATGCTCAATCCCGCCTATTGTGCATCCACTTCAGAGAAGTGAACAGTTTAGTGACACTGTCAGGATGACCCCAACTTTTAACCGATTTGATCCATTGAAACAGAACTAGTATTTGTTTAGGTGGATCTACACAGAATGAAAGAAAGGTTTTAGAGTGCACCAATTGATGCACATAAGCTTATCCACAGCTTGTATGAAAATATCACTATTTAACATTTCCCCTTATATTCAATTTGTTAATTGGTAATGTTTTTAGCACTATCTGCTTAGGAAAAAGCCTAGCCTGTTGACTATGATATTACAGTAAATTTAGAAAACTAGGCAACCTCTACAGGAACTCGCTAGATTTTCATGTGAAGTTACTAACATGTTGAAGTTTATTGTCTACCTTGCCCTTAAGTTTCAGAACGAGGGTTGTCTTTGGTTGATTTGGGGAAAAAGTTATTGGAATCTGCTCGACTCGGCGAAACCGATGAAGTGAGAGCCTTAATGACCAATGGTGCACCTTTTACTACAGATTGGGTATACACATTTCATATGCTGAAAATTTCATTGTAATATGTAGTTATCCCTACTAATACTGAGAAGTATTGTTTCACTGCTTTTGTAATAGCTTGGAACATCACCGCTTCACTTAGCTGCTCACTATGGGCACTTGAGCACTGCAGAGGTCTTAATTAGGGCTGGAATCTGCAGAGATGCCCGCACCAAAGTTGACCGTACACCATTGCATATGGCAGCACAAGAAGGACATGCTGAAATCGTTGAGCTACTTTTAAAAAACGGAGCTGATGTTGAATCAAAGGATATGGTGAGACTCCTTCCTTTAAGCTTTAAAGCATCATTTTAGTAACATGCTAATCTGCATTTTATTGTTAACGTCTGAGTTTTATTTTAGTTAAAAATGACTCCATTACATTGGGCTGTGGAAAGGGGCCATCTTTCAGTTATTGAATTGCTGCTGGAACATGGTGCTGATATTAATTCATGCAGCAAGTTTGAGAAGACGCCAATTTTGGTAGCACTGGACAATGGGAGGCTTGACATCGTGCATCTTCTTACGGTAAACATTAATATGCTTTTATTTTGAATGCTTGTTGGTTCTCATAATTACAAATTATATTTACTCAATTAGACTACTGGACATACTGGGAAAAGATCGATTGTGGATGAAACTGACACAAGTGCAGAACTTATATCAACTGGTAGAGTAAGCGATGATGACTTGGTAATGAGTGTTAATGATCAAGAAGAAGTTACCTTACACACGACTGCAAATAATCTCAAAGCTGAACACGTACGACCAATTTTATTACATGCAAATCTGTCAAACATTAAACATGATAAAGTGGACAGTGATGCCGATGAAGGTAAGACATGCGAAGATTTTGAGGATTTATAAATGAATCAATATGTTTGGAATTCCCATTTTTGTAGCTCTTTCCAATGTTGGCTACAATTAGTTGTTTTTAATTTTAAAATGAAGTTTATTGGTTAAGTTTGTTATAAATTATATGCATGTTGCAAGCAATTTTTGTGAAAATATTAGTTCACTCAATGTATTGAGTTTACAAGATTCGTTTATTTACAAATTCATGGAATAAAGTTAAAATTTTATTTTTGATATTTCAGAATCTTGTGATCAAGGAAGCACATCCGTTTTAGCAACTTTAGCAGCATTGGCTGAAACAATGGGACCACTACAAGCTGGAAATAGTATGAAACATAAATCTCTTGAGCACTTTATTTTAACAAATCATTTTGTTATACTGAAAAATACAAAAGGCTACTATTTTTGCATTAGCAATTTCTGCAGCAGAAACGCTTCAGTGGTTAGAACAGCATGGGATTACAATGGTTTCTGGTGATAATTCAACCATTATAACCTCAGCACTGGAAAATGGGCAGACTATTTCATTAACCGGTACACATTTATATATTATTAGTCATGTTTTCGAATATATAGTTAATTTGCAGGATGTTAATTTAGAACTTTTGTCATTTAGAAGCTGGAAAACTTGCATTGAACTGGACAAAAAAACAGAATGCCACTAATATTCAGTCCACAGATAAAATTCAAGCACCAACGTTAGAACAGACTATAGAAAACGTAGTAGCAAATATGGGAAATCAGGTGCATACTTTTCTCAGATTGACTAAACTACAGGTGTGAAAATGTATCAATATATGTGTATTTTGGCTATTTTTACAGAAAGTCATCACAATAGTTACTGACCAATCTCAAATTCCATC
Source organism: Kryphioiulus occultus (assembly GCA_034687865.1). Taxonomy (NCBI): domain Eukaryota; kingdom Metazoa; phylum Arthropoda; class Diplopoda; order Julida; family Julidae; genus Kryphioiulus; species Kryphioiulus occultus. The sequence goes on along the minus strand of JAQGAF010000889.1, from coordinate 2,153 downwards.
TCTCGTATCTGGTAGTAACAATGGACCAATTGTTGTTATGTCAAATTCCAGTTTAGATCCCACAGGTTAGTTTTTCTAAAACTTACAAGCTTCTGCAATTGTTAGTATTTTACCATCAGGCATTCCCTTAATTAATTTTGCAATTTGCAGATGAGGTCATGGGTGTTACTCTAAATGCTTCTCGTGATGAACCAGTTGCTAAAAAAGTCAAGAAAAGTGAAGAAAAGGAAGATTGCCTTGTAAGTGCCTAAGCTTTATATGCAGGGTGGAATGTTCCAATCTATTTAAATTGCTAAAGGGTCTACTAATTTCTCATTAAATTGCCTCATCCTGAATAATTATGCAAGTTTTGTAAAATGTCACGAAACCATAAAAAACTGAAAGAAGTGAAATAACTAAGTGGTTACCAACTGGTCTTGCATTGCATTCAGAGACAGCCTTCACATATTCCTTTGTTTTTCGCATTATAGCCAATTGAGACCCACTGTTATAATAGTACTGACAAATTGATGCATGTTATGCTTATTACTCAATGGATATAATAAGTTGTATTTTCAAATTACTAATCAAGTCATTCATTCATTAGGATGATCTTGCTAATTTGAATCGAGAGCAGTTGGCTAAAAGACTAGAGGAAGCCCAGCGAAAAGCCAGGGAGTATGAAGAACAACTACGAATGAAAGAACATGAAGCTGCAGAATATAAAAAACGCCTGGATTCATTTTCATCACAGTCGACACTAAAAAAGTGAAGTTTTTGGATCAATAGGATGTCGTTGTTGAAAGCCAAGGAACTGAGTGTGCAGCCATAAAAAAGCATCTTTGCTACTGTGTTGGAGGGTGTTTGCATAATTAGATTGAAATGGATTATGTTTTCGAGACACCATAAATATGATTGGCTTGGACATCTATAGGTCAAGAAGCTTCCTCAAATGCACTGGCCATTTTGAGTGCTTTTGAAAGACATCTGTATTCATTAACTCTGACATGTACATATTTTATTTCCCTAGCTTGTGCTAGAGGTCAAAAAGCCTCATATTTTCACATAGGCTGAAAAAAAAACATTACCTGTAATTTAATATCATCCTTGTATTTTTTTCAGTACGATTGTATATATTTATATTATTTGAATCGACAGTTTGTCTGTATATGAGCAATGTTTCTATGGCGAGGTGCTGGCATTTTTCAGTTCACTGCACAAGCATCTTCACAGCCTTATTCACAATTTAAATTATCTTTTGAAAGAATAAACCCTTTCATAAACCACGTGATCAAACATATGAATTTGACAAGAATGAAATGTGCATCAATTTTTCAGATGTGATACAGAAATTGATCGATTACAGGGTGATCAATAAATTTGCCATTGCAATTTAAAATTTGGTACTTTGCTCGTTTTTCACATCTCTAAGCATTGGTTGTTTTTTAATTTGTATTTCATGGAGTTATATTTGGATGTTTTTTTTACTATGGTTTGCTTTCAATTGAAAGTTTTTGTTAGCACTATAGTGCAATTTCTAAAAAGTTCAAATCTGTGCCTATAATATATGGAATATTTTGAGATTACAAAGTAAACAAATGGTGCCGCCTTCAGTTCAATTGAAATTGTCTCATGCACTGGCAAGTCACTGAGGAAGCCAAAACGACCGATAGCATGCATACAATACTGTACATGCACACATGATAATTTGCAGTTTTATTTTACAATGCAATATCCCCACAAATCTTAAAACGGTGGAGATGGTGGACAGCCCGCAAGCTTATTGCATTTCGGTGTATTTGGACAAGAATTTGCCACACAGGTAACAAAAACACCTTGACATGTCCAACAAAAAGTAGTAACATAGTGTTTAAGGAGGTGGCTAGCACGTGACCGTGACGTCACTCTTACAGAGCCGGTCTCGTTTTCGCTTCCATCCCATAATAGTTTCGTGTCTGTTACACCGACGTGTAACTCCCCTATTTCATGTATTAATTAATACGCAATGCATCGTTAATTGTCTCAACTCCACGTCTTTCTTAATTTGTGGACTTTTAATTTCTTCACGGAATTGTTTCCTTTCCTCGTGCTTTTTCTACGCGCTCTCCAAGTTGCTGTCAAATGCAATTGAATCGCCTAATGAAGTGGGAGGAAGCCATATAAGGACTTCAACT
>JAQGAF010000888.1:0-38775 GCA_034687865.1 Kryphioiulus occultus | reverse complement strand
AAATTTCTCTAACTGTATTTTATTTCGTACGAAATTTCTCTAACTGTATTTTATTTCGTACGAAATTTCTCTAACTGTATTTTATTTCGTACGAAATTTCTCTAACTGAATATTATTTCCTTAATAAAGCGATAATGAAAATAACGGTTCGAATAAAAAGTTCAAACATTGCTATTCACCCGCAGATTGCCTAACTCCATTCATCTTTTCTTCAACAGGCCAAAAGTGAAAACCAACTGGCTAGCGAGAAAGCATGGCTGGACGTGCAGAAAGTGTGGGTCGTCCATAAAGGGGGCTATGCCGCAGCATCTCTGCTGCCTGCAGATGGCACAGCCACAACCGAGGGAAAGGTCAGAGTGCAACTGGAGCAGAATAATGACATTATCGAAGTGGACGATGAAGACGTTGAGAAGGTAGGGCAGAAATCAATCGTTGCTCAATCTGACTAATGTTAGACCACTGGTCATGGACTCATAGTCACTTGTTCCTTGCAGGCCAATCCACCGCAGTTCGACCGGGTGGAGGACTTGGCCCAGCTCCGGCACCTCAATGAGTGCAGCGTGTTGCATGCGCTGCGGCAGCGCTATGCCAGCAGCCTGATCCACACGTACGCCTCCTCGTCAATGCTCATCATCAACCCCATGCGGCCTCTGTCCATCTACACAGAAAAGGTACGTTCTGATCCATGGAGGATTTCGAGAACTTCTGGAACCCACACTTCTAACTCTTGCTTGTGCACCGCAGGTGATCCAGATGTTCAAGGGCTGCAAGAGGGACGACATGCCACCGCACATCCATGCTGTAGCCCAGTCAGCTTACCGAAACATGCTGACCTCAAGGATGGACCAATCCATTGTGCTGAGCGGAAGGAGCGGCAGCGGCAAAACCGTCAACTTCTATCACGTGATATCCTACTTGTGTCACACTGCCGGAGTCGTCAACAAGGTCCTAACAGGTAAAACTACTTAAAAAAGGACCACTAAGAAACGTCTTGAAGATGGTAGAAGTCATAGAATTAGAGAACTAAACGCATTCGGAACATAAAAATGTTAGATTCCCTGTCCATCAATCATTTTCAGTGGAGAAGTTACGAGCCATCACAACTCTTTTGGAATGCTTCGGCCAGTGCCAGACAACACTCAACACCAATGCCACTCGTTACACGGTCATCTTCTCCCTGGACTTTGAGCACTCTGGGCAGATCGCCAACGCCTCCCTCCAGGTGTTCATGCTGGACAAGGAGCGAGTTGTCCATCGCCCTGAAGGAGAAGGAACCTTCAAAATATTCCATCACTTTATCGGTGCACTGGCGACAATGGATGAGAAGTCAAAGTAGGAACTTTCGTCAATTCCAGCATGACCTTGAACATTTAACAGAGAACTCACAGGAACACGCTTTTTGCTTTCCAGAAAAGAATTCTTCTTGGACAACATGAGCGAGCCAAACTTGTTCTTTGACTTTCACACACGGGTTAGTGCCATGTCTCATTGTCGTCAGACTAGAGCAGGAGCTCGGTTTGCAGAAAATGCCATCTTCAGTAGATTCAGAAATGCATTGTTGCTGATTGAATTTCTTACTTCTAATGGCTCGGTTGTCAGAATGAAGATGTCCAACAGGCGCATTTCCACTTTGTCCGCGCCCAGGGAAGCCTGGAGATGCTGGGTGTCAAAAAGGAGGAGTCGAAGGCAATATGGAGCGTCCTAGCTGCTATTTACCATTTGGGAGCTGCTGGCGTTGACATAGGTAAGTCGTTTAACAACCACGTTTTATCGTTTTTATGCCGACATATCATAACATTTCGTGCCATCCTATTGCCAGGGAATGGAAAAGGGCAGTTTGCTAGACCACAAAGCGCTCAGCGGGCAGCTCTGCTTTTGGGAACCACGATTGAGGAGCTGGCCCGGATACTGTTCCAAACAAGCACCTCACTAGCGCCCCCTGTCCGCAATGCATTTCGCACCTCGCCCACAGACAAAAGCAATCAGTTTGATCGGCCCATCGATGCTTTGGAGGCCCTTGAGGGACTGGCCACAGGTCTTTACTGCGAAGTCTTCAATGCCATCTTGTCCCTCATCAACAGGTAGGATGCAGGTGATGGTTAAAATATGCAATTCAAGAGATGTCGTCTGCTTACCGAACGACCATTTGTTTGCAGAGCCATATCCTCCAATTCGAGGACAATTTCTTCCATTCTGGTGTTGGACACTCCCGGATTTCAGAATCCTGCCTCCTGTGGACGGCATACCGGAGCAACGTTTGAAGATCTGTGCCATAACTACATCCAGGAACGGCTTCAGCTCTTGTTTCATGATCATACGATTGTGGCACAGCAAGACAAGTACACTCAGGTGATACGGCCTTTCATCCTGTGCAATATAATCAATATAAAAATGAGACACTCAAATTATGGGAAAACCTGGAAAGTTCACTTGGAATTAACCAGACTGGCATTGTTTGACTTTTTTACAGGAGCGAATTGAATACAGCCTCGATGAAATTGATACATCTAGTCCAGCAGCCATTGTGAATCTGATCGACAAGCCCTCTCAACAAGGCTTGGTATGTATAGAAACGTTTCCCTCCCTTTTGTAACATGATTATGCAACAGGTTGAACACATCACATGTCGATGTTAACTGCAGATGCGAGCGTCAAACCTCGACCTTCGAAACGCGGATCACCGCGGTCTCTTGTGGTTGCTTGACGAGGAAGCAATTTTCCCTGGCTCCAGTGACGAGTCCTTCTTGGACAGATTGTTTATCCACAATGGCGAGCAGGGCCAGTATCGCCTCCTGCAGAAGTCGTCCTTTCCGATGCACTTCGTGGTGCAGCATTTGCAAGGGACCAACCCGGTGCTATACAATGCGGAAGGTTGGCTGAAATCCTGCAGAGAAAACCCGAGCACGCGTCTGGCCATCTTGCTGCTTCAAGATTCTCAATCGTAATTGATATTTTTTCCATTATTGTTTCGTGTCAAAGCCGGTTACATGATTTACCCACAATACCAAATCTTCAAATTCCAGAGAGTGCATCAGCAAGCTGTTTGTGACCTGCAGAGGGCCTGTGTCCATGAACATTTCTGGCTCGGTGGTTGGCATGGAAGGGACGTCGTCGTTGCGACGGGCCTCCAGCATCCGGAGGACCTACACAACGGGCACGGCGGGTCTGAAGCGCAAGTCCGTGTGTCTCCAAGTGAAGTTCCAAGTAGATGGCATCATCGAGACCCTGCGCCGCACCCGCCTGCATTTTGTGCACTGCCTTCTTCCTCAGCACAACGCCGGCCTCTGCGAGTTAAAGACAACCCTGCTGTTGCCCGCCAAAACAAGTTCCTCGGAGGAAATCCTCATAAATATTCCATTGCTTCGGTCTCAAATCAGAGGATCGCAAATTCTGGATTCCGTTCGCCTGCACAAGCAAGGTATGCAGAATAATTTCATAAAGGCGTTAGGAAAGGATTAAAATGCGTCAACGAAATGATCAATGTTTTAAAAACGCATATTTTTTTTAATAAATGTAGGTTTTCCGGACCACTTGCTTTATTCGGAATTCCGACGAAGGTTCGAGTTGCTGGCACCCCCAGAAATGCGACAGGCGAGCCCAATTTTGGACGAGAAAAAGGTAGGAGGAGTGATACGTATCTTGAACTGTTATCAAATTACCTTAACCTGTCCTAAAATTATTTTTTTCCAAACCTTTCAGGGCGTGGAACAACTGATGGAGAATCTGGACGTGGACAAAACGCAGTACAGGTTCGGTCTGAGTCAGGTAAGGGAACAATTTTCTTCCAAATTTTTTTCCTGCAAAACCTTCTTGTAGGAAGTCATAATAAGAACTCAATTCTATAAGTCGGGTAAGGAACAATTTTCTTCCAATTTTTTTTACTCCAAAACCTCCTTGGGAGAGATCATAAGAGCTGAATTCTATGTATCACGACTACATCATGACTTATAAGATTTTCTCATGCACTTCAAAATGTTTCAAGTTTTCGGCCATTATATCGAATATGCTTAAAAAATTGAATATACTTAATGTATAAAACCACCAAAATTTCCCCATGAGAAATACGTGTAATTAGCAAATAAAAAATATGATTGCAAAAAAAAATCATATTTTCCTGTTCTTGAAAATAAGAAAATATCTCAGGTTTCCATCATAGGCTGGGAATCTGTGCTCCAATGATGCGAGTCAAAGCTAGTGCTAAGTTTCCATCGTTTGGCCCCTCTGACACACATTGAGTGTAACCTGATGAGGCTTAGGTGTTGGGTGGAGGGGTAGAAACATCTGTTAGGGCCCATTGAACACCACAATAGGGGTGCTGGCAACGGGAGGGGGACAAGCCAGGCTGTCAACTGGTCAGCTGCTCCATTTTAGATAGCATGTTGGCAGACAGGCCTGTTGATTCATTGGTTCATTATATTGCACCACTGTCCTTTCGGAGCATTCGAATCTAGCTCAAAGTTGAGAGGTTGAGAGGTCAGTTTGCACTTACTCCCTGGAATGTTAAGTTTGTTGATAAAATTTCGCAGAAAAGGGGCACATTAATGCCGGTTGTATCTTCAGTGTTTTCGTCCAGTGCAAATGTCAAAAGCTGCCTCTGAAGGCTGCAGCTAAATTCCTGAAACCGTCCAGGAAACGTAAATACGTTTGAAATTTTACTCGGAAGTTGCCAAAATGAATGGATTTGACTCGGTTTCGGCCACCACTGGACGATGCTTGGGCCCCAAGCGATTTCGCACTGAATTGGAGGTATCTCATATTTGTTTTTGCTTGAACCCAAAAAAAAATAATGCAACTTCTCAAGATTAGTTATAATAATTATCACGGTGTATCCTGGATCTGGTATTGCAAATTCCATGACTTTTAAATGACTTTTTCATGACTTCAAAAATGTGTCCATACCTATAAGAGCATTAAAGTTATAGTTAGTTATAGTGATTTTCAGAATCATTCTCTACTTGTCCAAAATCTTGCTGTAGACGAAATTAGTTTGCGGAAATGGATGACGAATGAAGAATTGAAACCCAAATTTTTATTTTGTGAATCGATCAAAGACAAAAATGTCATGACTTGGGACCTCATTCATGACTTTTCCCTGACGTCCATGACTGGTGGACACCGTATTATAATTAGTTTTATGTAAAAGGGGGGGGGGGGTTCATAAGCTTTTTTTTAAAAAAAAAACCTTGTTTAACATGTCTTGATTGTCTATAGTTTCTCTGCAATTTTAAAAAAATCCTCAGATTTTTTCTCTAAAAAAGCTAAAAGGGTTTCCATATCTTTCCAACACAAAAACTGCATATTTTTTTGGCAACGACATGTCATTGTTTAAAATTTTGAGAAATCTGCATCCAGCCTATTCAATCGACTGTCATTTTAACAAATATTTACCTAATATTACAGTTTAGTGGTGTGCTCTCGATAAACTTACATGTAGGCTAGGGCTATCTTACCTACGAAGTGTTTTCATACAGAAGGACAAGACTTTAGTAAAATATTTGTAACAAACTAGCTAATGAAGTTCTACAAGAGAAAGAATTTACTCTTTCAGTATTAGTAAATTGAACTAATACGTTAGCAAAATAATATCAGGGAATGCAAAAGAGTTAAGCATAGTACGAACCATCATAACCCTGATAGAAAGTGGTAGTTGCCCAGGATTTCATAAAACTTAAATGTTTATTTTCTGCTATGTCCCTATCCCTCCCTTGTTTAATTTTCAATACAATGACAGAGCCTCTCACACTTCCATTTTCGCCAAATGGATTACAACAACCAACTCAAAATTGCACGCAGCTCAGCCTAATACAGATTTGTTATGATTTTGCGCTCCTTCTGATGCTCCCACCGCACCGAAGGATCACATTAAAATTTAAAAGGAGACGAATTTGGGTCAAACATTTTAAAAATAAACCCCGGAATACAAATGCGCGTAAACAAGAGACTGAGCACGCTGGAGCTCGTATAGCCAAGAGAAAATGATATTGATATATCGGGTGAAAACACGAAGAAATTGCTCAAGACTGGAGCCTTGGCTGGATCCTAGTTGCTGAATTTATTTATTCTCGAGTAGAATAATTCGTTTCAAACTAACTAATAATAATAATAATAATTTTCCGACTTTAACTTACAAAAAATAGTCAGCTGAAGCAATGCATCACGAAAATAAACTGCTAAACAAAAATAATTCCTGTTTGGATTTAGCCATCTCGGCAACGTTTTGAGACTGAAATCTCGAGTTTCCACAAAAAAACTTGTTCGTTTTTTTAGGATGAAAGATGCTATAGTTTTGATGCAAAACGTTGCCGAGTTAGCTAAATCCAAACAGGATATATTTTTGTTCAATTAATTTATGGGCTGATAGAAACAAATCCATGTGTGCCTCACATTTCTAGGCATTTCATGCGATATTTCGATTCCAAAGTCACCCACTTTGTCGGGATTGATTTCATTTTATGCACACTAACATTCTGCTGTCAGCAATTCTGTCACTTTTCCCCAGTCATAAATCGCGAAAACTGTTCAGTTTCACCAGCATTTCACTCTAAAATGATAAAGATGAATCGAAGTGTAACCGACTCTTTTTGGCACTCCTGCAGAAATTTTCGTTTGGCTTTAGTGCACAACAATTAATCAGAGACGCTAATAACCCAAATGCCTTGACTTTTTCTGGGAGGGGGGGGGGGTAGATTTTGCTTTTAAACTAAAATGTAAAGTAACCGAAGGAAATCTCCAGAATTTAAAATGTTGGCCAATGCAAATAACGAGCTGCACGTGCGACGAGCACGTAACGTAACCCAACATCTAAATATTTGGGTGACGTCAGTTGTCGTGTAAATAGGTTTTGCTTTTAAAATTACAAAATTTTATATACGTAAAATAAAATGTAACGTAACCACATAAAAATCCAGAATTTAAAATTTTAGCGAACGCGAAAAACTGCACGTGACGTCACCCAACATTGAGGTTTTTGGGTGACTTCATGTGTTTCCATTATTCGAAAACAACGGGCTCGTGCTCCTCGCACGCTCAGCGATTCATATTTACCGAAATTTTAAATTTAGCTTTTTCAACCGAAATCTGATGTAGGAAATTAAATTAAGTTTTAATTAAATTTTAATTTTAGATATTTTTCCGTACTGGCGCTTTGGTACAACTTGAAGAGCAAAGGGACGAGCGACTTCACGGCACAGTCATAAGCTTCCAAGCGCATTGCCGCGGCTACCTGGCCAGGAAAAAATTAGCAAAATTGAAAGTAAGTCCCCAAATCTCATCGATTTTGTCCTGCCAGACCTCACCTGGCCTACGGCCAACCTAAGATTACTTTTTCTTCGTTTTCCCTCAAGGTGCAAGACTTGGCTATGAGATGCATCCAGAGGAACGTCCGCAAATTCATGGCCATCCGCAGCTGGCCCTGGTGGCGACTCATGGTCAAGGTGCTACCCTTGCTGAATGTCCATAGGACGGAAGAGGAATTGCGGATGAAAAGTGTAAGTGAAAATATCCTCTATTAAAATTATCTCGGTACACTACAATATGCCAAAGCACTGGTTTGAACTTGTGCTTTTGTGGATGGAAGCGCCAGCAGTACGACTACTAAGATGTATCGCAGCTAGAAAGGCTAAAAAACGCAAACATGACAACAGCTTAAAAATTGGTGAAGCAAGCCAAAAACGGATCAATCACCACTCTTGCGCTCCCACGTCACCAATAGCGTATATGGTAAGACGTTTTAAAACCGGCACTGTTTCTGGACAATGTCCAACATCTGGTGGCATTTGAATACCTTTAGAGCACCTCCATCACTTCTGTCGGTCGTGCCGTGATTCTCTCCGTGCCATTGCCGAGGACATTCACGGCCCACTGGCTTCCAGATACTATCCATCATGGTTGGAACCTTTCCTCGGAGACGGCACCAGTACAGTGTTCCAATGGCCAAAGAGCCGTGCTTCGGCATTAACGTGCCTCAGACTAAGAAACCACACGAGAATGATCAGTGTTGCGAATCAGACAGCACAGCTACCAGGGAGCAGGTAGGAAAAGTCAAACAGTCTAAGGTTGGCCCCGTACTCACCAAGAACTATTGTCTGATACATAGTGTACTGATATCAAATCCCAATCGGGTATTAGAATGATGACAAGGGAAGTAGTTTCTGGCAGTAAACCAGTGATATTTGTTTCCACCTGATAAGGAGAAATGGTTCAACATTCCATAACACCCTAGAGCCATACAACATACCCGCCCGAGTTTAACGGATTTTCAAACGTTTTGACTGATAAGGTCTTTAATGTCAGACAACAAAATGATCCGTATCCCAACGCCATGGACTTGATATCACTGAAGGCAGTTTCAAGCTCCAGATTTAGCATAACTTGAGGCTGCCATTTATTTGAGGCCCAGAATAACACGAGGTAGATGGCTTTAATTGCAGGCACGTCCCGGGGAAGCTCGTATATCTTAGCTCAGACCAAAATTAAAAATGCATGCGATGAATAACTCAGCAAAACGCGTTTCTGCCAGCGTGAAATTGTTTTCAAATCGCTGCTGCTTTTGATTGACGGGGCAATCTGGGAGTTTTTTCATCGTCTCGGTCCGGGTCCGCTATTTAAACCCTATCGTGTTCAAAGCTCGGTTGAGTCTGTGAGTCGGTGAGTAGCACCGAGGTTGCGAGACATGCTCTTGGTGTGTTTTAGTTAGCGCTTTCCGTAATGAAAGTAAGCTGAAATGATCCATCACGATGGCCAAATAAAGTATTTACCTTCATGTTCAATGTGAAAGTAAATTCTTTTTCGGTTCAACATGTTCATTGTTGGTTCCGTGAGGTGATGAGCATTGTTCTTGCTCCGATTTAGACTGAGCAAATGCTTTCTCTTAAACAACGTTTTTTTCACATTTTCCTAATTCTTGCAACGTTATGTGTGGGAGTGCGCCCACGAGGCTGGAATCTGTTGACAGTTTAGACAGAACTAGCGTTTAAGGTCACAGGAAGTTGATTTTTAAGTTTGGCGCTTTCCAGCGTGCCTTTGTCATTCTCGCTGATATTCGGCATGTGGGACGATGTCATCGCTAAATCTGGTTTTGTAAATACTCGGTACAGTACTGTACACTTTCTTGTATTCCTTAACCATGAAATATTGATGGACACATATGGGGACGTTCAAATATTGTCATCAGAAAGTGGTATCAATCATGACAGCATTATCCTCTGTCATTTCATTTTGTGAATAAACGTGCTGAATAGCCTGAATATGGCAAATGTGTATTTGGAACATTTTCATGGAGACTGACATGGAAATGAGAGGAAGCTCGGACAGTCCAGATATTATTTTTGCAAAGAAAGAAAATGGTGTTGTCCATTCTCCTTCTATCTTTGACTTTGAAAAGGAAGATGAAAAGATGAGAAGAAGGACTCAAGCAGGCCCGCAACACTCAGTAGACCAAAGAGGAAGATTATCCTACTCAAACTGGCAACACAGGATAAGACCAGATCTGGCACCAGGAGCTAATTATCTTATCGAGATGTACAAATCGGTTTGAAGAGGTTAAGGAACCCACCTCTTCACGAGCTCCAGGTTACCAGGATGCAACATTACCTCGTCCTCCTACATCCCAGTGTCAAGTAGTTATCCCGGAAGAGAGCCCAGATGTCAGTGAGAGCGCAGAATTATCATAACTTAGTCTTAGAACATAAAATAAAATGCTGCAATTTTTGGCAAGGTTCCCCCTGCACATGGGTGTGTTTACCGAATGTTCGTCTTTGGCCGGGCCGGGTTATCGAGCTGGATTCACCAAACTGCTGAATGAGCAGTTCCCGAATGCGCTATAAAGAGGCTCAAAAGAGCTTCTCGAGTATTATACAGTGCGTTTCTTGCAATGTTAACTCCCTTAGTGCTAAGGGAAGACCCATGTTAAGTGGCCGTGTTTCGATCGAGGATTTTGGAGTCAGTTTCCGGTAAGGTCACTTACGTATTTTTGGGTCCTGCACCTACACCCAAGGACCGATTTCTAACTGTGCAGGTCTCTTTAAATTTTCAAAACGACTCATAATTTCTAGCCCTTTGATAACTCGAGAAATCGAAAGACAAATCTTTGGTTAAATATAGGCCGCCATCAAAGCTCTAGTCTGCTGACTTAAGTTTTTCGACACTAATTTGTCAGCTGATCAATAAACTTCAGGAACCGTCTCAAAATCCAGAAGCAAAAGTACAGTAGCTGTTTGTACCATTTGTATGACTGAACTAGCAAAGCCAGAATAATAAAAATGAAAATTAAGACAAATACAATGTACTTTGAGACAAATTCATTGCTGGCAAATGCACGAGTAACACTTTTTCGCTGAAAAATTCAGAGGCTATTCAACGTGTTAAGTTGTATCGTTGGCAATTTCAACAGCTTTTCAGCTGAGACGCTACTTTGACAGCTTCGTCACAACGAAATAGCACATTCCAATGAAATTCGCTACTTTTTTCGTTGTGATAGACAGATAGCGAATTTTCAAAAACAAATCCTTGAAGTTTATTCTGTTGCCTCCCATAAACACGAGGGACTATAGTTATTTTCGATTTAAGAAAGCCACTGACGCTTCCATTTGTTTACAAGCTAAAATTGTACAATGTTAACTTGGATACGATCATTTCTAGTTACACTGCATCGTAAAGTTCTCGAACGAGCAAAATAATAGAAAAATACGTGAAATCGTTACCCTAGTTGGCAAATTCCCGTCTGTGCCAATGACAAATTCCGAGAAATTCATACAGGCTGTCTACTAGATTTGGTATTACAGATTTAACGACTTTTCCATGACTTCAAAAAATTCCTAATGCCTATTAAAATATGGGGCCTAATCTCACTTTGCCCCAAAGAACTCCTTAAACTTTTATATCGTTATGACAACATCCTAATAATAAAAATATTCACTTATAGTATACATGTAGCTGCTGTGAAACAAGTAGGAATTCAGTCGGGCAAAATACTGACAGTAATACTGATCAGATCGTGTTAAGGGGCGATAGAGATTGGTAATTTTGCGTTGAATACTGACGACTATTTTGAGGGTCACAAAAGTGGCGACATACAGTATAACGGATACAATTGCACTGTAACTATGAGAAATGTATTATGGATTCGGAATTAGTCTTACCTCGCAAGGTGTTCACAACGTCCATTAGCTCACAACGGGGCAAAAACACATAGAATTCAGGATGATTTTCGGCTCCAAAGTTTCCCATGGCCCCAGCTATGAAAATGGCGCTTAGTTCTAAAACCGTCCGTTTCACATACAGAATGCGACATACATGTACCAGAGGCAGGTTCAAGGCCGTTTTTGGCAATGGCGTCACAGCTGAGATATTAGGTCAAAGGTGCCGCTAAGGGGCTTGGGGCCATGCATAAACGACGTCCAAGATAGGTGTTGACAAAAACTGACGAAAATGGACTAGAGACTGAAAGATTTCAATCAAATAATACTATTAAATAGGCATGGGTGTAGAAAGTACATGTACAGTTTAATGGAAAAAGACAACTTCAACATCTCCCCTGGCCCCTGGTTGGCAAAATCATCAAATTTCTGCAGATTTGCAAAGTTTCGATTATTAAACCGAGGTAGACCTACGGATTTCTTAGCCTTGTCCACACATAGGATACGTGTCCTAGAAACATGGTTTCTCAATATGCAGCATGTTTTCTGGAAACAGATTTCCTCAAAATGTTTTCACATTTCCAGCAAGGAAACGTTCCAGGCTTTTTTTCTAACAATTTGTTTCCGGAAACATTCTATACCACAGTAATGACATGTTCGAGAGGTGCCCCTAATTGTTTTCGGACTATTTTAGAAAAAGGGGCTTACGGATACACCCTGTAGTTTTCATGTCCATAAATCCGTCGCAATGCTTTCCAAACAGCGCTGAATGATGTTATGGCTGTGGGGGGGAAGAACACTGAAATATTGGCAAATGTTCAACCAAAAACACGGGGGAACTGCAGAGTAGTCAGTCTCGATTCACACCGGCATGGGCTCGCGATTGTTCAATTCGCTTTCCGCTGCAAAACTTGTTCAAACACGTTGAATTTGCGTTCGCGAATTTTTGCTGACCGCCACCATTTTGCGATGCAGGACCCCAGCTACACCCTCTTTGAGCCGCCAAAAAAACATCGCAATCGGGAAAAAGACATGACTTTGAGGCACAACTGTAAAGTATTTTTTTTCCTCGATTTCCACAGATTGGTGCGACGGGGGCAAGCTTTTAACCTTTGAACTCCGAATTCCTGGTCGCGGAGCTAATGCAAAGTTTCGAATTATTCAAGATGGCGGGTCATTCAGGTGTTGGTCAACGCTAATCGAAGATTTATGTCGGGCTTTAACGGTTTTTCGACCGTTAAAACCTGCAGAAATCTCCGATTAACGTTAACGAATGTCACGTTTCTTCCGCTTATTATTATTTTTTTTTCTTAAAAACTTGCTTCGCATCAAAGCTGCGTTTAGGTCGTTATGCATTCGCTAAATTGGAGGTTTTTCTCTATTTTTCTTTTGCTTATTTCTTCGATTAACGCTCATTTGTGCACATGGATATATTTCAAGCGTTTTCATTTTGGTCCCAATTGGTGAGTACATCCGAATCTTGGTAGTTTGTTGATCGAAAGTTCGAAACTGTTTGAGTATTTCTGTTGGAAAATATTAAAGCCAAAATAATTACAATTATTCATAGGGATTTAATGCTGTTGCATTGCCCCATTTCATGTTCTTAGCACATGCCTGGGCCCATGCTTCCTGTGGCTAATGCAATAGCTTTTAACTGACTTTTGGGTTTGAAATTCTTTTTTCGCTGAAAGCTAGTTCTTTTGGTCAGTTGTAATTCAGCTTTCCTAAAACACTCATCTGCATTACTGTTGCTCCTTTGTTGTGAACTTTAATTGATGAATTAAACAGTTAGTTCTACCCTGAGTCTACATCAACTGTGCTATCAACGTCAAAATTTTCACATTTCAAATGTATACAAAAATGGTCGAGTTTAATTGCCATTTTGGAACAATTTTGGACATTAGTTACACCTTCTAAACATTAGTATATATATATTAATTAACATACATTTTTTTCGCAGGACGAATTGGAAAACCTGAAGATCAAAGTGGAAAAACTAGAGAAGGAGAGGACTGAATTGAAACACGAAAACAACAAACTAGAAACCAAGGTAAGAGAAAACAACCTTCTATACTTAAGTCGTGTCGAAACGTGCATCACTTTGTAAAGTTTGTAAGAAAGAATGGAACGTTTAGGCCTCATCCTTACATTCGCAATCTAAGTATGGGATGCCACATACTTGACGCTAAACGTCAAATCAGCTCGTTAATCTTTTCATAGTTACATAGTACCGACACGTTTCCTCACACTCCTTTCGACAAAATTTGGCATCACAAAAATTTGCATAAAAAATGCAAGGTGATTGGTATTAATAGGATATGTGCACACCTTACCTTCCTTAATAGTAGACTTCTTTTAACAGCACGTAAGCTTGGCTGGACAGCTTGCATATTATTTTGTTATAATTAACCTAACCTAACCTAACCTGACCTAATCTGAAATCAATAGGTTTAGGTTAGGCTAGGTTAGATTACATTTTATTTGTAAGTTGCCCCACAAAGCCTCTGAGCTGCTAAGAGAAGCGCACTTTTACCTACCCTTATTACAAAAATTATTTTTTAAAAAAAACTGTTAGAGTTACAAGGAACGATTGTTGGAAAACGGTAAACGAACTCGTAAAGGATTTTATTTCATGTATTTGATTCACAAGGCATGCCGTCTATGCAGGGAGAAGCTCAAAGTGTTTTCTGTTATGGTTTATCATGACGCCAAATCATCGTAATTTCAAAAGGAATTTCCAGACTTTATAAAATCACTCGAGATTTTTGCAGTCCGTACCCTCTTCAGAAATTGCGTTTAACACTGTCTGGTGATTTGGCCACACGATACCCGTGGCCATCTCGAGCATTCTCCCATGACATGTAGGATGGAGATGTCATTTTCGATTCCGGATATCACAGCGCCGCCTGCTGGCGATATAAAATACACGAGAATCACATGAGAAACAAGAAATAAATGAAATATAAAACTAGTTTAAATTTTTCCAAAATTTGTTCTTGTAATTTTAACTTTTTTTTAAATTGTCGTAATCGAGGGTAGGACTTCATGGTCATCCTGTTCGTTTCTGCACAGACGTTGAAACATCAAAATTCCCCAAGAGACAATATTAGCATTCTTAGTTTTTCTAGTAACTTTTAACCTTAGTATTGTAGAAACGGGATTATTCCAAAGCATCCGACTGTTAGAAAACTAATGGTTACCATCTGCGAGGGTCACGTGCTAAAAGTGGTTGAATTAATCTCAGACGGGGATGCATGTACATGTAGACGCCACTGAGCCATGGCACCATGTGTCCCATGCATCAAGGTTTTCAGTCC
Organism: Kryphioiulus occultus; assembly: GCA_034687865.1. Taxonomy (NCBI): domain Eukaryota; kingdom Metazoa; phylum Arthropoda; class Diplopoda; order Julida; family Julidae; genus Kryphioiulus; species Kryphioiulus occultus. The sequence continues at coordinate 24,323 of JAQGAF010000888.1, read as the reverse complement.
CTGAATGCTTCCCTCTCTTCCGTTTAAGCATTCCTGGCCCCTCCTCCCCCCGGCCGTCTGCGATTTGTCCAGGACACAATTCGGGGGGCTATAAGCTATTAATATTCGACAGAAAAACAAAAGCGGGATCATTGGGCTGATGCTTGGCTGACGTCTGTGCATAAAGGGGTTGGTTGCTTTACTCCTTTCGAGGCTCGTCTCTTCCTGAAACCCACTCAATGCCATTTGCCATAAACACAGCTGCAGAAAGCCCGAAAAAAGGCTATTTCTGGAGGCGAGAAACAGGATAGCTTTTTGTTGGAGTTTGAAGGACCACTGACTTTTTGGCAGCGCTAAAAATTGCTCGTGGAACAACGACGCCGGTCTGAGATTCACTTCCTACTCCTCCCAGCCGAAGGCCCGTTTTAGGGATCGACCGGTTGGGGGCATCCCAAAAAAAACTGGGAATTTTAATTCCCTCCAAAGACTCGTTAGCCAGGCAGCTCCGATTTATGGTCCCTATTGACGAATAATTCAGCAGCAGGGGGCTTTTGCGTGCTCGGCTCTTCTGCAAATACAACCAGAGCCAGTCCCGAACGACAGACGAATAGTTAATCCCGATAGTTTTGTCACTAAAATGGCTATTTTCTGAAGAAATCTCCACCATATTAACCTATGATCAATCGTGGTTGCTGGTGCCCTTTCCAATAAGGTGTTACAGAAGCCACTTCCTGAAATTGGGACATTCTGGTACATGCATGCTGTCCAATGATTTCCTTAAAATATTTCCACATTTCTAGCAAGGAAACATGTTTCCAGAAGCATATTGTAACTGGAAGAAAAAGGCCGTAATTGTTTCATTAAATATGGTTTCTTAATAGAAATATAGAAACATTTTGAGGGTGGACAAGGCTGTAGAAGAAGCCGAAAAACCACTTGCTAGACGCATCAGGGACCCTTCCCAACAGATAACTAGGATACATGAAGAAATCATGCACTAAATCATATTTTCCGTTTCTGACTTAAGGTTGGCGAGCTGTCGGCCGACTTGGCCGAGGAACACTCTACTTCGACGCATGCCTCTGAGATGCTAGAGGCCGAAACGTCTGAAAGAATGAGACTAGAGAAAGAGCTTCAAGAAATACAGGTCAGGAACCATGTTGGAAGAAATTCCAAAAAAAATGACAGAAAATTCCTTTATTTGAATAACACCTGAATTTCCCTCGCAGAGCCGATACACGGACCTTCAACGGTCTCAAGAGCGCATGGAGATGGAAGTGATGGAGGTGCGGATGCAAAGGGCCACGGAGATGAATGGACGTCTCTCGGACGAAGACGATGATGTTGGTATGTATTCGCCGCCCCCCCCCCCAAGATCCTTGGTGATTAAAGGACTTAAGCATGAAACTCATCATAGGTTCGAAATTGCATCAGAGGCTAATGCTCATTTCGGCCGATGGCACTTGTGTTTTCCGGTTCCGAAGGCTTATGAGCACATACTGTGCCGTTAAGTACTAACTGTTCCATTTTATTAACTCTCCCCTAGATGCGACCATTTATAAGCAGCGGTACGAGAACACACGCCGCGAACTGGACTTCACGAAAAAGAAACTGCAACAACAAATGGAGGACGATCAGGAACAACATTTGTCCATCAAGAAAGGGTTAGAAAGGAAGGTAAGCGAAACTGCATATCTCAGACCCCCAAACTGTCTGCCATCTTCAAAGCAAGCCAATCGTGAACAATTGTTCGTTTTGCAATCTAGCTTGCAGAAGCCACAGACGAAGCTGACCAGAACCAGCAAGCCATCAAACAGTGGAAACGAAAAGTTCAGAGATTAACGCAAGAGATGAACGACCTCAAATACATGCTGGAAGAGCACACGGCGAGGAACGCGGCGCTTGAAAAGAAGCAAAGAAAGTGAGTTTTCTGAAATATAAGTGCTTTCAGTACTCTGTGTACTCCATTTACCAAAACCTCTAATGTGTGGGGTTTCGAATACCATTTTCAGATTTGATGCAGACCTGAGTGTAGCGCAAGAAGAGATCCGAAAAGAAAGACTCCTCAAGGAAAAACTTCAGAGAGAGAGGGACCAAGTCAGCGGTGAAAAATACACATTGGACAGCGACTTACAGGTAGGACAATGTTCTTTTCTGAATTCTGGGTAGTACTTTCAAGTCTTCAAGGGCTACGATTACTTGAATTGGACTGCCAATTAACATTGTGCAAATCCTAAAGGCTGCTGGAAGCACATTGAGATTCGGCGTTGCATTAGCATAATTTCCCAAAAACTTAGGCTTACATTGTTCAAATTTCAAATGAATCATTTCCACGAATCTTATTTGCAAATGCGATTGTCTCCGGCGTTTACGTTAGCGAGTTATTCAACCAATGTTTCTGCCATGCGTACATTTGAGGAATGTAGGGCAAAGCAAAAACCAGGTAGCCCTACTGAGACCCCCTTTAGACCCACGAGATATGTCTTGCAACTGCTCATTTCTACACTCACGCTGATTTCGAACAATGGAAAAGAACTCCTCCGAGCAAACTAGTTTTGTTTAAACGCTGCAAAACGTGCGTCATGTAATCTCCGTTCGTGATATTAGCATAGAAACCGACAAAACCTTCAATAATTGAATTTTTTATACGATTAAATTCAAAATTGATATGGCTCCACTAGTCCAGTGCAAGCTGACCCAATGACAGTGACAATACTCCGAGTCTGGTCGTGAGAAAATTGTTTTGGAGACTGTTTGACATTAGACTTTAAGATCGTTCGTTGTACAAGTGCAGTTATTTAAAGATGTTGCCATTACACGGTTCCTACTCAAATTCTCAAGTCGATTTCCCTGACATTCCCTTCAACTTTTCAGTCATTTCCCTGGCATTTTACATAAGATTTTTCAAAATAAAAATTAGAAAAATGACGGATTTTATCCCAAATTATTATAAAAGTGATGACTAAACTCAATTTCCCTGATATTTTTTTATTTCCCTGACTTTCCAGAAAGTGGGAACCCTGCATTGGGTAGATCGTCAGCAAAACAGTACCCAGCGCTCGAATTCTATACATGAAATCGATCAAAAACTCCCACACCTATTGGAAACGTTTCCTAGAAACATGGTTTCTGTAAACAGATTCCTCAAATGTTTCTACACTTCTAGCAAGGAAACATTTGAGGCTTTTCCTCAAGTCATGTACGTTTCCTCAGACAAGATTCCTAGCTAGAAATGTGGAAACATTTTGAGGAAACGTTTCCTATGTGATGACCATGCTTTATGGTACTGAAATCAGCAGTGGTTGCAATAGTTCAGGGGAAATGTTTTATGGGCGACCCCATCTTCATTGACAAGCCATCGTAATAATGTAGCACCAAGGAAAGGTGAAGCGTTCATTTAACCTTTTAATCTCATTTCGAATGAACCTTTAATATGCAAACCGCTGAAAGTTTATAGTTTTTTGCGGCAATTATGACAATGGGCTGGCAGATAACAATACGGAATTGATCAATTATCCCTCTAAGCGGGTCACCCGAGTCGTTAAAGGAGGTGGGCATGGGGTTGGAGACAAAGCGAATAATATCGACACATAATCAGTAACAATAATTGAGGGTGGACAGGGGGTTCGGTTCACCAACCTGGATGACACCTCAGATGCGTATCGCACCTTGTTATGGATGACCTGAAACGTCAATGTAGGAAATAAATTTGAAAGACCAGTTCAAGGAGGGTTGCTAGACCTCCAAAAAAGTGATTCGTGCTCATCCGAATACTTGCTCAAGCACTAACCTGAGCACTAACGAAAAAGTTCGAAACTCACAACCGAAACTCAACTTTGCAACTATTAAAATATACTGATGCTTGTAAAATTGGAGCACAGCTCCATATCGAACCATAAGCTATGAGCATCTACTTATAGTGCATATTAGGTTAAGGGTGCCCAATTTCACTCTGCCCTCTAGCGGTATTATAGAGCCCATTTACTACCAGTACTTGTCTACTGCTGCAAAAGAATAATTCCCCTAGGATTCATATTACAAATAGTCTTCTTCAGGGTGTCTACTGGAATTGCTATTGCAAATTCCATGACTTTTTTCATGAAATCAAAAAAATATGGGACCGTCCAACTTTTGTGTCATCACACAATGACCATTATCAGAAACAACCTCTACCACAGCGATGACAAGATCAATGGTCCAAAAAACTGGATGACAAATAATGAATTTTAACTGAAATTCTTATTGTGTGAATCGATCAAAGACAAAAATTCCATGGCCCAGATGTCAATTTCATGATTTTTCCATGAAGCCACCTAGAAAATGGCATTCACAAATTTAGACTCGAAATTCGAAATCGCTCGTGCCAGAATTCCAACTTGAGCAGGTGCGTTAGTACATCAAACAAGTTATCAGGTTCATAAACATCCACTAGAGGGCAAAGTGAAATTTAGCACCTGGTACGTACTGTAGTAATTTTCTCACGCGTGTCGTTTTGCACCACTTTTTCAAAACCCATTTAATGTTTTTTTATCTCGGCAAATCACTCGCATTAATTTCATTCAAAGCCAGCTACGACTTCCTAGTTTCCTACTATATTAGGCATTGAAATGAGCGAAATTTCATTGACGAGTTTTAACGATTTTTCAAATTGAGGCTAGTGGGTGCTGGTTAACGACAAACGCCGGACTTTTACACGCTCGAAAACAGGATTTTTGAATTCAGAAAAATCTAAGTGGGGTATGCTGACAGATTATCAGATTCATTCATTAACGCAGGCCCTTTAAGGACCACCTGGACAGCTCGGTGTATTCAATTAGGCAACGACCCCCCACCGTCCCCTCACCCAAAAATCTAAAAGCAGTTTCATTCATTCCCCTAGTGTATTGATAGCTTGTTGCACGTGACACGAGACGAATTCCGCCAGGGGGCGAACATTTTCCGCCATCTCTGTAAATAAAACAACAAGGGAGCCGTATGGGAAACTTTGCAAAAATCACTTTTCTAAAATGTTCTGTAACATCCAAGGCTGCGTGCTGTTCTGAATTTTTACTGAGTTTGAATTTGTCGCTCAAATTCTTTAGTAGCTTTGATTCGTCGAACATAGTCACGTGTTAACCACGGCAACCATAGAACGTGAGGTTCCACATAGGAAGACGCTCCATACTACAGAAAAACTCAATTGCTTTTTTCAAGATGGCGAAAAATGCCAATCACTCGCCAATTTGACAGTTGTATCTCAAGTAAAACATTCATTAGCAGGCAATTATTATATTGGTAGTTCAAAAAATAAAGCGTTCAAATTGTATTTTCGCAAAAATCAGGTTTACACTTTCTGAAAAGCCAGGGAAAATCAGGGAACGTCAAGGAAATGAAAAAGTGTCAGGGAAATAGAGATAGTTTGCGTCAGCCAATTTATTAGAATTTTGGATAAAATCCATCATTTTTCTTATTTTTTAAAGAAATCTCACCTAAAATGTCAGGGAAATCGATTTTTGCATCAGCGAGTTGATTAGTCATCATCTTTTATAAAAATTTGGGAAAAAGTCTATCATTTTTCTCATGTAAAATGTCAAGGAAATCGACTTTTCCATCAGCCGATGATTAGCCATCATCTTTTATAAAAATTTGGGAAAAAAACTATCATTTTCTCATTTTTTTAAGGAAATCTCATTTAAAATTGAATTGTGAAATTGCGTGGGAACCCTGCAAATATACCTTTTACGTTTTTCAAACACAGATTAGCAGTTCCCAGCTAGATCAGAAATAATGGATTTTACTCCAAATGTTTGTAAAACTTTGTCTGAACATGTTGGTTGCCCCCCGCCCCTCTCCCAAGGTGATGACATAACACTTGAACATCTCCTTTCTTGGATATACGCTCTTTTCAATGTGAAATCTTGAGTATACTCGAAATCACGTAAGCTCTAGTAACAGGCAAAAACCCATGGTTTATAAAGATGGCGCAATGGTCTATGAGCAACCACTGTACGTAAGCTATCAACATTTACCTTGCCCGTGCCTCCCAACAACCTGCACCCCTCTACTGGACCACAGGTACAAACATTGAGCCTCCCGAGTATCTCATTGGCCCAGTGCTGGGAACTTTTTTTGTTCTTCAGGGGAAAACGCGAGGGGGGCCCACCTGTCCAGTCCAGAAGTGCTTTTTGAATGTAGGCCATCAGTTCACAACCGCAACAAGCATCTTTGTTTGGACAGATTTGAACGCCATGCCGTAAGCCTACAGGTGGCTCAAGTTTTTTCTTCGACAAAATCGTTTTTGGAAATAATCAGGAATTGCACTCCGGTAACCTTCGTTGAGATATAAGACTTGGCTAGCACGGATTTAACCCGGGTTTGTGAGCATTTCGGTCGTTGATAATGGTGGACGCCTGCGGTCTGGTGCCCGAGCCGGCCCAAAGGGCACCCCTGCCCAATTTGAGGCTGCCCCTGTACACCCCTTGTGGATGGAAAACTAAGGTATGCTCCTATTCATGGCATGTCTGGTGGTGAGGATTATTTAAGAAACTAAAACTACATTTATATGTAGCCTTAAATACAACTTCGACCAAAAATTTAAATTTAAGTCGTGCTTGGAAACGTGTTTTACTTACTGGAAGTGAATTTTAGAAATTTTACTTGCGACTCAGTAATGGGGCGGTTTGGTTCAAGCCGATTCACAGAAGCTTATTTTAGGCAAGTTGGCTTTAATTTCGGCAAACATCGTATGGAAGTGAGTAGGAATCGTTCATCAGTTAGAATTTTTCGAAATGATTCTCAAGAAAATGCGAATTTCACGAGTTGTTATGGTGATTATTGCGTTTGGAAGAAATGATGTTCACAGTTATAACGTGAGAATTTACGTACATGTATCAGTATTTTATCTTTATGAAAGAAACTGACCCTAAGTTCATGATTTCTCAGAGGTGGAGGACGGAAATTTACATTGCAAGTCGTAACGAATTTCATGTATGGAAGAATTAAAAATGTCAATTAGATATTTTAAAAAAGCAAACCGAATTAGATGTCTGCTTGTCTCATGAACTGTCCATATTAATTCTTTCAATAAAGTGAAAATTTATAAATGCTGGCGACACAAAATAGTGTAGAAAATGGTTTACGTGTAGTCATACGGGTTATCTTCCCTTTTTTAAATTTTAATAAAAATTAAATTTAAAAATTGTTGGAATCTGAAAATGCGAGACAAAATGCATTAGAGAAAATTATGTACATGTATTATATGATGAAGTTATTGGAGTTATATTCCCTTAAAGGACGCCAGGAAAATATTAGGAATTAGGTAACCAGTAAAGGTTGTTAATGATTACAAATTATTGGAATCTCTAAAGAAATGCGAGAGAAAATACAGTGAAGAAAATCTTACATGTAGTTATACGGGTTATTTTCACTTTTTTGAATTTAAAAATTCTTGGAGGCTTAGAAATGCGTTACAAAATGCAGTGGAGAAAATTGTGTTCATGTATTATACATGTAGTTATTAGGGTTATCTTCGCTTAAAGGACGCAAGGAAAATGTTGGGAATTAAGTAATATTATTAAAAGTTGTTCACATCAGTGAAAAGTGGATAATGCTACTGCGCAGGTGCTTGATCTTGCAACCTTTAAATTCCCACAAAACTCATTTAGTCCAAATCGACCGATGTTGCCCTACATTGATAACCATGAATGTTAGTCCATTTTTTGCAGAACTGTTGGAAATGAGATTTTTTTTTAAAAAAAAATCCCAATCCCCATAAGGCATTGCGCCAGAATAAAAAATGCTAGTGTCCATGTTGCGAGGATAAAAGAAAAATACAAAATACTCGCAAGAGCATGCATGGCCTTTTATCAGAAAACACGAAGGAATTTGGGGTCAAAACGCATTTAACGGCAACCAGAATCTAGTTCCCTCTAATTAGCAGTGAAATTGGTGGCGCTTTCCAAAAAAGTTAACCCAAAAAACAACTTTTTTCGTGCTTATCAATACGTTAAAATATTGTACAAGATTAAATACACCTACGCCAACACGATTCTGCACTGAAGTTTGCAATGCAAACCAGTTTTATTGGCAGATTAAGTTAATCGAAGATTCGTGAATTTACTCGAGCTTATCACATGGTTAATGGACAATTAAAAAAAAATCAGAAAAATGCGCAAATGACATTTCACAAATCCTGACTCCAATTAAGTTTAGAATATGTAATTTAGCTGGTCACTTAATTGTTGTCAAACTTGCAAAAATACAAAAAACGCGCTGTTAACTTATCGTTGACGAGCTAATTCCCTTATTGTTAAAGTGCAAACGAGCAAATAGCTAATTAAAATGGGCAATAAAATCAGCATTGTTCAGTTAACTTTAACCTAGTTTAGATAATGGAACTGCGGTGTAAAATAATGGGACTGTGGTGTAAAGTGTCGCTGTGATTAATGTGCCACTTAACATAATTTAGTCCAAACTGTAACAATTAAAAGCTACTTAGTGGATATATATGGAAGAAAGTTGTTACCCTCAGTGGACATAGTGAGTTGGGTGTTTCTTGGTTTAGAATATTAGAACACTGTCAATGATCGAAATCACGAAAGTCATTTTCTTCTAGAACAGTGAAACATTACAGTGCCTGCATACTTAATAATTGTGAAAAACTTCTTTTTAAATATGGACGATAAAAATGTATCCTTCCTGAAAACAATTTACTGAATCTGAATATGTCGAAAAGTAACCATCGATGCAATTTTTAATTTATAATTTACATTGAAATTTATATCACTGCATTATTTAAAAATTATAACAAATATAAGCTTATGTACCAATATTTCAAAAAATTATGGGTTCGATATGCTAAAAATAAAATTATGAACAATGCAAATATTAAAACATACATATAATGAGCTATAAAATATCTATTTTGATCTAAACTAAATACAAGGGGAAAATATTCGCTCTAAAACTTTTGTTTTGGTACAAAAGCTCCAGAAAGATAAAACTTAAAGCATAAGATTCCGAAAGCTTTAGAAGTTTGAAGACCATTGTTCTAGAAGAATAATAAACTCCACCTAGAACTGATATTTCACCTCATTTTTTATTGATTTAATCAAAAATATGGAAATAGGTGAAAAACGTACAGTAGTGTAAACTTGTAAAGGGGCATCCATGCAAGGAAATTAGGATTTCCACACCTTTAGTAAGAAATAATCCCCTGACTTTACCCGATGAAAAATTATATTTTCCCCTGAGTAAACTGAATCCACACAAAATCAAAGTAGGCCTATATCTAGGAATGTTCCTTTTTAATTTGAAATACCATCTGAATTGACATTGTAATTCAAAGTGAGGAAATGCCCAGACTTGTTGAAACATTTTGAAAATTCCCCTAACTTTCCTAGGTTTCCCAGTCAGTTACAAATGCCCTGACTTTTCCATGTTTCCCCGGTCCTGTGGGAACCCTGAGAAATGTTTTTATTTGTTTAAACAACGGCTGTAAGCAGAATGTTTGTTGAATTCAGGAATTTTTAGTGAAGATGGTGACAATGGTGTCAGTTAACTGTTGGAGACCAACTTGGGTCGTAAAGTCAACTTTCGACTAACAAAAAAGTTGAAAAGTTTCTGAAAACAGCTCGTTGTTTGGTGACATGGAAAAACGTTCATTCAACAAGATTCACAAACAGATTTCGGGTTTTTGTCCCACAAAAAACAATCCTGCATAATCACGGCAGGTGTACGACAACCCCCACGCAATTTCCAGCATTCGACATTTTTTATTAGCCAAGCCATCAATTTTGATAGGCTATTAATAGTGGCTCGTAGCCGTAGCCGCAGTTCCTGTGCAGAAATCAGCGCAGGTGAACAAATAACAATAATTCGGCGCAATTTCAAGAGCAAATATCCCATAGAAGGAACCAAACTCTCGTTCGAGTCAGTGCCCTTTCAACCAGAGTCGAAAAAAACAGAGGAAGTTCGCTTGGTGGAGCACAGCTTCTACGAAATGAACAGCAATAAGATTTGTTAGATTTCTGTTAATAAACTAGTGAAGTTGATAAACGACCCACGGAGATCCTTTTGATTTTTTTTTCTTCAAAGCAAGACGGATGGCACTATATAGGGTGCTTGGAGCACTGGTCATTAAGTTTACTTGGAAATCTTATAAGGAACCAGTTCTAAAGGCCCCATAACCATGTCACCAGATGAAAATACAGGAGTTGGACAATGAAATGGGGACATTTGTTACGTTGGAACAACTTTTACCTTCAATGCCACACCAATCCTTCTTGGAATGGACATGTACATGTCTTGGATATTCTCTATTACCCAGATCTTCCTTCATTACCCAAAAACCACTTATCAGAAAGTCAATTTTGCAATTCAGGTAAAATGTTCATTACATTACAACACTGTTTTAAAGTAATCTGTACTTTTGCAGTAAACTTTAAATGCGTTCCGAAGTGTCGCTATCGCAAAGAAAAACTACTTTTGCCTAATTTTGAGTAATTTACCTTGGTTTTTGAAGCAGGACTGTAGAGTAGCGGAACGTTATGCCCTACTGTCTTCTTCAGGGTGTCTACTGGATTTGGTATTGCAAATTCCATGACTTTTTCATGACTTCAAATTTTTTTCCAATCCTATTAAAACATGGGACCGCTCAAGTTTTATGTCATGACTAAATAACGATTTTCAGAAAACAATATCTACCACTGTTGAGACATTATTGCCAAAAACACGCCGTAGGCGAATTTTTTTGGAAAAATAGATGACAAATGAAGAATTTAAACCCAAATTCAATCAATTAAAAGACAAAAATGCCATGACCCTGTTGTAAATTTCATGACATTTCCATGACTTCCATGACCTGAATCTCATTTCCATGACTTCCATGACTCCCATGTCGGATAGACGCCCTGTTCTTGATGGAATATTTTTGAGTAAACAAGTTGCTTTAGGTGTAATGGAGATACCAATCTGAACCTCTGAACATCAGTCTCCAGAACTGATCAGGGTCAATCTGATGTTTGTGGTATCCAGGGATGATAATGAATTTCACCTAAATAGTTCTCAAACCATGTAGAATACAAGCATTCTATGCCTTAAGCTCTACCCATTTCATTAATCACCCTGTACATGCCTAACCATGTGCTGTCTTGGTTTTGGCTCTTGGAAGTTTAGGAATAACAACAGTTTTGTTGTCATTGCAACTTCTGTCTTTTCTGACATCATGCAAACTGATGTCAGTCAGGTCCCAGGAGCCTAAATACCCCTTTGGGCCACTAGCCGGTAATAAATGCAGATAGGATTTGCATTGCGACGGGAAAATGCCAGTGCTGACCACAAATTACAGGAGTCGAGGTAGTTGCTACCCGTGAGAAGCAGCAAGGTTATATTATCCAAGAGCAACAAGCCTGGGAACTGCTATCAATGACAATGCGAACCTCGATGGCACGCAAGCAGCAGCGACCTCCACTGGCCCGGGGCTCAACTTCCCTGCGAAATGTGAATCACAGTTTTTCCTGATTAGCTGGACGTGTTCAAGGCAAACTACTTTGGGAATAGCCATTGTAGGGCAATTATATAATTTTTATTGTTAGAGTGGTGATTCGGTTTAATGTACCCGAGCACTTCACCGGCTCTGTTATTACCGTCAATCCGGCTTAACCAGCGGCCTTCCCTTAGGCAGTTGCCTTTAGTTGTCACTTTATTCCAACGCCTTGGAATGCGCATGAAGACTAAACTGAGACATTCAAAGCTTCTTCCAACCAATGGCAAAGGCCTTGGTAGAGTTTGTCATCAATGAGCTACTTCTGCATGCGCTATTTTGGTATAAGTATAAGTGCATAACTGCAGTTATGTCAGGATCTCATAAATTTAAAGCCTTGGTGTTCCATTCTGATTCAAAGCACACCATAGGCAGCTTAAAAGCTAATCTTGCATAAATACTTGTAAAATAAAGAGTCTACCGTGGAGTGATACTAGTTAAAAGGATACCGATTGACCAAAGTGTTGCAGTCTGTTTAAAACAAAGCACATGGCAAAATCCTTTTCAATGTACTCATAAGTTCATTAAATGTTATACTTTTCAGAGCATGAAGCTGGAACTGGAAATGAAAGATGAGAAACTGCACGCCCTCACTCGAGAACTGGACGACCTTACGTTTGGCAATAAAGGAGACGAGGAGGTATAGATTTTTACATCAAAATCGTGAAAGAGAAATCATTAAGAACTATGTCGTATGAACATTTCCTTTGCTATTAGGTTGCTCAGCTGAAAAGAGCGAAACACGAGTTGGAACTGAAGCTGAAGGAACAAGAAGAAGAACTGGATGACCTGGCCGGACAAGTACAAATGTTGGAACAGGTACGAGTCATCAGCAAGTTCCGGGCTTTGCAAGCAGCGCCCCTGGTGAATAAACTATTAAAACTGACTGTTTTCTGAAAGGCAAAACTAAGACTGGAAATGAACCTGGAAAATACGAGGAAGGAGCACCGCAAGGAGCTGTCACAGAAGGAGGAAGAGATTGAGGAAACGCGCAACAGCTGTCAAAAGAAAGTACGTTGTTATTGAAAGTTAATGAAATATGCATAGGATATGCTGATTTTCAAGGTCCAATAATGAGCCCGATCGAAACTTTTGGCATTCACATGGTCCAATTATTGCATTAAGAGGAAATAGCAACAATGGTTATTGTAAACACGCACCAGTACTTAACATACTTTATGTGCAAACATTTCAATTAGTGTCAATCAACATTACATTTGTTTTCGTAAAAAAATATCAAACATTAACACCGAAGGACATTTGTTCACACGTCGATAGACTTTTGTACGATGTGCTTGGTATTGAAGTTCAAGGCATAATAAAATGAAATTCTTGACAGTGTATGAATAATCATGTGAATTGTAATATTTTCCAAAGCTCAAGCTCATGGAACACCAGCTGGAAAGTGAGCACGACGATCGGCAGACTCTCATACGTGAAAAGCACGAGCTGGAACGCAAAATTACTGAACTGCAAGACCGGCCTATCATAAACCACGATGCCGAGACCGTTCATCGGCTAAGAAAGGACCTCAAGCGCACGAAAGCCCTGTTGAAAGACGCCCAAATGATGCTCGACCGCAGCAAAGATGAAGCGCCGACCAAATCAGTCATAAGGCAATTGAGAAATCAGGTAAAATGACCAACATTGGCTATGTAATATGCATCTCGTATCTTGAATAGTTAACGAGAGATGCTGAGCAAAATTTAACTCCGTTTTTATTTCTAGCTCGAAGATGCAGAATTTGCCAAAACGGCGGCCATCAAATCGAGACAAGGTGCCGAACTGGAGCTGCACGAAGCACTAACGCAGATGGAGGATGTGAGCAAAGCAAAGTCAGAGGTACGAACCGTGAAATCTTTGAAAATCAAAAGGTTTAAGAATTCACCATTTAAAAGTTTAAAAAAATATCTAAAACTTTCCAACGCACAGATGGAGAAGAAACTGAGTTTGCTGTGCAGGGAAAGGCACGACCTACAGGCCCAGTTGGAAGAGAACGAGGAAGAGCTCGCAGAGGTGATGAAAAAGTACAAAGCGTCCGTGTCTCAGCTGTCCACTGACCAGATGCAGCTGGGCGAGCTGGCCTCGCAGATCTCCGAAATGGAGATGGAGCGAAACCTGCTGAAGGAGCAGCTGTCGGACATGAGCGGCAAGCTCGAGCAGCTGGAGGGCGAGACCGTCAGCACGCACGAGCAGAGGAGAGTCGAACTCAAGGTGCGGGAGCTCGAGACGCGACTCGAGCTGGAGGGAACCACGCGGAGCCGGCTGGAGGTGCAGCTGAACAGGATGCGAGAAACGGTGGAAAAGCTGACCGAGGAATGCGACAGTCTCAGGAACAAGGAGCAGCAGGCCCAGGAGGGGAACCGAAAGCTGCAGAGGCAAATACGGGACATCAAGGAGGACTTCGCCTCGCTGCAGCAGAAGGAGATGGAAACAGCGCAAAAGAAGCATGAACTTGTACGTGCTTTCAAACTGCTGCTTGAGCTTCAAGAAGCAAACTGCTTTGATCGGCTTAAAACCACAACCGAGAAAGAAAAGTTCATAAACTGATCTGTTTTTCGTAGGAAATGGCCCTCGAAGGTTCCGATGCCGAAATTCTGACAACAAAGTCCGATCTTAAGTTGGCCCTTAAAAGGATAGAGGACTTGCAAGCCGCCATGGAAGATAACGCCGATAGCGATGACTCCGGAAGGTGAGGATACTCTGATGCGATTCCAGTGCATTTCCCATACAGGAAACGGTAATTTACCCGTTATTTACCATTTCAGCGGTGGCTCTGACAGTGACAGCAGTGATACCAGCATGGAGTCTTTTCTCGTAAACCACCGGCCCAGGCCCACCATACCCCGAAGTCCGAGAAGCCGATTGGCCAGCGGCAGCAGCGGCTTTTCCAGTTCAACACACGGTCGAGCGTCTAGCATTGGCGATGTGGATGTTGTGAGTAGGTAGGCTTACGCTCTAAGCACGGCAAAGCATGAGTTTGCAACCCGTGTGTGCACTTTGCCATTGCCTGGATTTTATTTCAAAGTCGCTAGGTAACCCGTAATCTTTTGACTTAACGGAGCATGCCAGTAACGTGCCATTCAGTGTTTTGCATTCTGCGTCAATTCAATTGGGCTTGAAATGCATAGAGCTGCTTGGTCGCTCGCAAACCAGGATTTGCTTGTTTGCTGGTATGAAAAGATATAACAGTGCTACACTGTATTTAAATCAGACGTTTTGATTTTTTTTTAAGTTTCAACCGAGGTTTTTAAGTCTTTTGATGCTAGCTAACTGACTGATAAATCAATTTTAGAAGCAACGATTTTGCATTTATATGATAAATACAACTAACTCAAACTCTAGCTTTAGAAATTAATCATCGCCAAATACGGAACAAAAAACTTTTGCAAGAATTGAAAAAAAGCATTGGAGGTATACAGCATACAATGTTGCGTGACTGCTCTAGGTGTTAGTGTCACCGGATGATAAAGAAAAGAGTGAATTGGAACCCCTAGATAAATACTACACAAACTACAATGCAGTGTTAATGATTTTCACTTTCTTTTAGGCCCAACGGTGAGGATGATGCCCCTGCTGAAGCGCAGCCAGCGGTAAACTCATCCGAATTAGCCATGAATCATTCGGAAGAGTCGGTGGTGTGACCAATGCCGGTCAGTTACTGACCGACCCTGTACATTTTCTCTACACAGACAAAGTTTGGCGATGGCCAGACTCGTTCAATATTATTTGTTGAAGCCTTCCGCAAGGGGGGCTCTTTGTTCTTTGTTGACTGGGGCAGGCGCTCAGCCGCCGCCGGCTGTATTAATAATAATTTATGAATCGATTAGTTGATTATAATGAATTATTTGGGATCGCCAGCGTCCAAGGTCACGTTCGGATTCCACATCTTTCAAGTTTGATTATTTGTAAATTTATGTGTAAAATCGGAATGCTATCCAACCATTCAGAATTCCATTATATTATTAAGAAGTGAACGCCCAACCTGTTCTATGCTTAGCCACCTTAGTCTCCCCATAAATGAATCAATAAACATTTGTTAAGAATTTTTAGTGAAGTTGTCTTATTTGGTCTAGACGTCAGATTAATGTGTCAGTGTCTGAGGGCAGGAGAAGTTATCAAATATTTGTATGCAAGGATTCATACCAGTCATGTTTATAAAGGAATAGCATAGAGCCCTTGTGCCCCTCTGCATGGTGCATGCCATGCCCCATGGGCAATGGCCATTTGGAATTGGTTATTAGGTAGTAATTCTAGGTTTGATAACAGTTTAGAGCAAGAAATAAGCCAGAATAGAACTTGCTGGTTTATGACACACAGGGATAATGGTTGTGATGATAAAATCACCAAGAATCCAAAATCAAATTATTCAATTTGTCAAAGGTAAATAGCTCAATACAATTCTTCTACCTTAACTTTTAATTACTATTGATTTTGGACAAGCAAAACCTCTTGAGAGAAGTGTCCATTACAGACTCCATCAGAAAATAATGCGAATATCCCTCCATTTAACTGTTGTAGATAAACTTCACCTTTTTAAATGAGTCACTTTAAGATTTTCTCATCTGCACAAATTAGTTAGCAGCAAAGCACTTGTAAAACAACATGGTCCTAGATCAAAATTCTTCAGTTTTATTGACAAACAATTATAAAACGGGTGACAAAACTAGTGCGCTCAAATTTTACCGGTGCACAAACAAGCCTAAAGTATGATTGTATTTATAAGGTTTGGTGCGATTCCTACCTCGACTTTGCTCTAGGAAGAGCTTCTCCTTGGCGAATTCCTGTGGCCCTTCGATGACCTCGACGACAGTCTCAGTCTCCAGATAGACGTCGAAACACATGAGCAGGCGTTGAGTCTGGCTGGACAGTATCAAATTCAATGGTGCACACTCCAGAAGCTCCTCCCAGTAAATGTTGACCTCTTTTTCGAGATCCTAAAATTGACAATGTTCACTTTAATAAATGCTAATAATAATCACATTTCATATTTTTCCAAGATGAAGCTGGATTCATTTTTTATATACATGTATATGTTAAAGCTACCAAGTTCCAATGCAAAAAGTAAATGAAATTGGAAGAGTGTACCTGTTGAGGGGGAATTTAAGTTAATCATATGGTTATGGTTATATAAATTTGTTACAATGAAAGTAGCGTCAACAAGGCTCACAGATAAGGAAATAAAACACGAAACGTACCCATAATGATGAATCCTCCATACTTGAACGTCCTTCTTTCCACGTTGTGTTCAAAATAAAAATCGGGTGCTTCTTGGGATAATCAGGGCTAACCGCAACCAGTGCAACGAGTTTAGCTACGCAAAACATCAAACAACATTGCATGTATTATATTTATAAATGCCGTTTTTTGAAAATTATTTTTAGCTTCAAATATTACCTGATCCTCTCTCCATCAAAAGGGAAAATGTGAAATACGAATTATCAACAAGTCCATCGTTGGCCAGCCTTTGAGCTTGAGGTAGCACCTGTATTAACATTGGAGAAGCTCTATTTGTAACAATGTTCTAAGCCTATCACTTAAAAGAAGAGATTCGACAATTTGCTGCTATTAAAATGTTACTTAAATCCTACCAGAAAGTCTTCCCAAGGCAAACTGGCAAATGAAGTTAGTTTAGTAATAATTTTTGACGGGAAAAAACTCAGCATTTTGGCATCGACAGGGATTATGCCATGTTCTGCGATAGTGAAAAGAGGTATAAAAATTAAGCATAAACAATTTTCCCAACAGGTGCTTAAAACATAAGGTGGCTACCCAAATTGTGCAGTTGCTTCTGAAGGGCTATTCGGGAATTTAGCCTGTCCTTGATGGCATGCACAATGCGTTCCATGTGGCTTGAGCTCGCCAATGAAGTGGGAGTAACAGTCGTTCTCTCAGTTGAATGTTTCCCATTTGTACATTGTGTATAATCTAGGCCAGCAATTCGCTGCGCCCATTCGTATGGGTATCCAAGTTCATTAATGTAGCTCTTGAAATCATCCATTCTGAACGTATATAAAATCAAACAAAGAATGAATTTATAGTGAAAATACTGCCCAGGGTTAAAAAAAATGCAAAAAAAACCTACCCAAGGCGTTTCAATTGAAAATGATTTGCCTGATTCGGAGTATCTTGACCAAAGTCGTTAGGAAAGAGGCAACTTAAAAACACTGATGTTGCCAGCACATCTCTGTAAAACCAGAAATTCTAAATTGTAAAAACTGGTTTGGATGTTAAAAACAATTCCAGTAAATCACCTACCTAGAGGGCGTTGGAAAATCAGTGGAAAAGGGAAGAACTGGAACCACCGTCACGATGTGAAGCATCATTGCATACGCGAAACGTAACTCAAGGGTGTAATTATCTGATAAATAAGGATGATTCAGTCAATGAAGTTTGTAAATACATATATGTAAATATTATATGGTAACATATAGACAGGAGAAACCTTTAGTCTGAAATTTGACCAAGACCACCAATGGATGTTTCTTCAATATTTTCTTCCGCATTTCTGTCATGCGATTCACACTGCTTCGTCGATATCGCTTCTGAAATGACATGACGTATAAACTGAGCCTAGTTACAGACATTAAAAAAAGCTGTACCGATAGTCCTTATTAGGTTAAAATGCTCACATTTCCTTGAGTTTCTTCTTGATCTGAATCACCACTGTCTTCATCTAAATTTGAGATAAAGTAATCGTTTAATGAAATTCTAGTCATTCAAGTTTTGTTATTTATTTTATAATAAATTATTTGAGCTTCGTATAAAAAATTCAAATACATGCATTCAAAATGTTTATCAACTTATTCCCTATAATGATCACTATTTGCCGTTCGTGTCTTTAATGGTGTTCTAAACGATGCGCGTTTAGAAATAACGACAACGGCAAGTAGTTATCATTATAGGGAATTAGTTGCTGAACATTTTGTACATTTCAATTTTTTTCTACGACGCTCAAATAATGAATTATAAAATAAATAACAACACTTTTTGATCCACCATGTTTTTCACTGCACATTTTGCACTAATTTTCTCTCTTGGAGCATTCAAAATTACTGTATACAAAATTGAACAACTCTCAGACTCTTCATTCGTGGACAATAAATTATTGTTTTCAAATAGTGTACATATTATCATTTGCAGCAGGATGCTGCCAGATTCAGAAAGTTTTTTTTATATGTGAAATTTATGGCTCATACCCCTTTCCTCTGCAACGTCATTCAAAGCCTTTGCTTCATCCACATCACCTTCAATTACAGCAGATATCTTTTCACCTAGAATAAAATCCAACATCAACTAGAATTGTCATCTCATTTCATTATAGAATACAGCACGAGTCTTACTTACCCCATGCTTCTGCATAGGCAGTGATCTGAACATACAAAATGAACAGGGGGACGGGCAACAAGCTAGCAAGCTTGTTTTGGGGCCGCTTAACTTGATTGCCGAACCCTAACTGCTCTTGCACTGGTATGGTTGCCTATAAATGTTCAAGGTAAAGGTTTAGACATTTTAAATTTAAAAACAAAATGTGTAAACAAAACTAAATTCTAGCACACCTGAAGAATGTTATTTAGACATGGGGCAAGAGTTTCCAAATATTCCTTCTTATTTTTAATATCTTGAGAAATTGAATCCTTGCTTGACTCAGCTTCTTTACATTTCAAAGCCAATCTAAAGATTAGATAGTTTTTAAGATACACAGATAATCCCAGACGATAATACAATAAAAATAAAATCCTACCTCTTTCGTTGCTCTAACTCCCAATCTAACCTGGCCAATGTTTGTGCGTGAAGATCATTTTTAGATTTCTCCTTTAAAGAATTGTATCATTTATAATAAATCGCAGTAAATAAATAGGAGGGGGGGGGCCCACCCCAACCCCACTTGGTACCCAGGGGTTATGAAAAAAATTGGAAAAGTTATGCAATTATTAAAGGTTTAAATTAAGGCAGTTAAACTCGGTATCAAGGAATGAATTTTTGCATGCAACTACCGGCTGAGATATGTTTGCCGGAGCCTCCTTGTAAAATTCCTCCACAGGCACTAACTCTATGTCTTCATCTTTAGACCTGAAAATTCAACGGAATATCAAGAAGGATTAAGGATAGTACAGATGAATGCCACTACGTTTACAAGTACACTTTAAACTACGTTGGCAATGTTGCCTTCTGGGATGCCAGAACACTCCAGGGTGGGTTTCCGAAGGCCGAAAGTTCCACTAAGAGTCAGGAAGCCTGTCCCAGGTTCTTTTATCCCAGGTGACAACACGCCTAACATAACTTAAAGGCTGTATGTAAACCAGGTGTGTTTAAGACATTTAATCTTACTTAAACTCCAAGCATTTGTTCACTTCTTTGGTGAGGTGTGACACTTCGTACAGCAAGTTTTGCAGCTGCAGGTGATGAGTGTCAACCTTCAATTTGGCCTCGTTAGCTGTTTCTCTCGCCTTCCTATTGCGGATCTTCTCAAATCGATTCAGCTTTTTCAGGGTGACGAAGAGCATGGACGTCTGGATTTTTCTTTCGGCTACTTCAGCTGAGAACTGTAATAAAAGCAATTTGAAGTTAATGCAGGGTCCCAGCAGCTTTCGTAACAAAATCCCGACTTTCCCAGGTTAAAATTTTTATTTTCCCGACCTTTAGGGTTTCCCCATCGACAAAAAACAATAACAACCTACTCTTGAATATAAATAGTTTTTAATCAATATATTCGTCGATTAGGAGGATAGAGTTATTGAAATTGTAAAATATAGGAATTATCACAACATTATGGAAGACATTGTAGAAGAAACTGGTCTACGCAACATTGCCCAAAGGTTGCCTGGATTGAAATTCCAAGGATTCCCAGATTCTGTGGGAACCTTATTAATTGCACATTTACATGCGCAGTTGAATTTTCGACGTTTCTATATTACTGTCATCAAACGAACACATGTTATTAAGCACCTTTCCCTTCCTCTTGTATTCAAATATTTCCCTCATCAGACGTCTGATGTTGCCGCACGACTGCTTGTACAGTTGCAAATCCTTATCCGGATTTCGAGTGTCGACTTCGTCCTCCTCCAATGCCCAGATATCCTTTTAAAATATCAGGAAATACATGAGAATCAACAATAACTTCATGTACAGTACATGTATCTCTAAATGAATTTCATGTCAAAAGTTTGTCTCATATTAGGCTTACCGGTGCAGGCGCATCGGGTTTGAAAGCGGGCATAGATTTTCGTTTTTTAGGCCGCGGCCCTCGACTGGCCCCGTCTTCCTTCATTTTTTTATTCACAGAGGGCTTAAATTACTTTAAAAAACTATAGCAACTTGCTTTACAGTCCTTGGAATAAGTGAGAATGAAAGGATTCATAAACACATGCTGGCGGCCATTTTAAAGCTTTCCATTTCTACCAGTTGTCGACACAACACAAGCCGATAGCCGAATGGGAATAAGCCGATAGCAGACGCTTGACACATGCTTCTATTTCCATGATGGCTGCATCTATAGAGAGAGTGAAGTTGTACCGTTTTGTTACTCTTCTGACTTGTTTTTCGGGAATTTTAATTTCATTATACGCTTACTATGTGGGAGCGAATAAAGCAGCGAATGAACACTACGTGGCAATGTGTGACTTGAGCGAGCATGTGGGCTGCACCAAACCATTTTCATCACCGTAAGTGCAGTGATTCGCTGTTTAGCTGCTTCAAGTTTTCAAAAGTATTTTGAATTTGAATTTTAAAAGTCATTGCTCAGATACTCATGAAAATAATATAAGCCAAAATGTAGCCATGCTATTCAGAATTATGATATTAGACAATTTGACCAATGACTGAAAATTTTCGTGCGGTTTGCTGACTATACTTGCGGTCTGTGACAGGTCATGAGCCTTATTAATTTTTTTTCACAGATATGGCAAAGGTTTCGGATTATTGAGGTTCTTCATCCCCCAGACATCCCGCCTTAATCAGCCGAATAGCGTATTTGGCGTAATATTTTACATTACGCTGATTTTATTAGGTAAACTATGATGACATTTGACAACCCAGAATCAGCTGTTGTATCTGCCAGATCAAGTTAAAAATGCATGTACCTGTAAGAGTTGATGTCCGACATTTTCTTTTCAGATCAGAAGCTTACTGTCAGTGCAGCTCGGCTTCAAGTGGCATTATCTGTATTGGCCAACTTGGGTTCTGTGTACTTGACCTACATTCTGACATTCATTCTGCATAACTTCTGTATCGTTTGTGCAACAACGTACATTTTGAATGCAGTGCTTCTATACTGCAGCCTGAAAAAGTTATTTGTACTTATGACAGTACAATCTAAAGCAAATGACCACAAGAAGGCAATGTGATGTGCTCTCAGGAATTGATGCAACTAACTGCAGCAGTTAACTAACAATAATAACCGATGGTTCGGTTTATCACCGGTGACTTGAGGATTAACGGCAAAAGGAAACCATGCCTGACTGCCAAATGACAAATGGACATTAATTTATTCGTTGTTAAAAAACACAATTAAAATGAAAATGTTTTATCATTCCTCGTTCACAGCAGTCTGGTTCTCTTCTTTTTCTTGGCAATCATTGTTAACGTGTCTGGTAACTTGAACGTGCTCCTGAAATCAAAGTTACAATTGTTAATACTTGACACGTACGATTTGAGCTTGGCTATTAGTTTGGTAGAATTGAAAGAAAATTGGTTACTAACTCGCACGTTGAGCATATTGGACTGAAAGTACAAAAAACTAAAAAGATTTATAAGCATTAGTAAGTCAGGTTATAAAAAAAGCAAGTAGACATCTATTTTATCACACTTCAAAGTACCTGACAAGCAAACAGAACAGACGTAGCCAATCTCTATGAGATTTCTGTGGCAAAAACAAGCTGCTCGATAATCAACAGGAACAGCTGGGGGTAGGTTTATCTTTTTACGCAGCCCAATGTCAGGCAAGAAAACCATCTAAAATCGCAAAAAAGAAATTAGACACGGAGATCACAGCAATTCGAATCATGCCATAGTCACGAAGTGCGTCTGCCTACCAACAAATACTGCAGAAGACCTGCAACTTGAGGAATCTTCAAGTAGATCCCACCAGTAATATCACAGCCCTAAGGAGTAAATTTTATTAAATGATACAAGTTGATGACAGAAATAATGAACGAAAAAGTATCAATCAAAGAATAAGTAAATACCTGTTGTAGTAAACCAACATCTTTATCGAGGATACAAGCATCGATTACGACATTCTTAAAAAAAGAAAAGCAAACAACACATGATTATTTCACTCATGAATTATAGATTATGTAAAATACAAATTGTACATCCCTAGCAACATATATTTCACGTTTTTCTATTATATTTTGCTAGTTAATTTCTAATTAATTCCAATTCTTAACTATTATGTGTATGCTCAATTACCATTGCAAAAATAAACGACCAATGAATAAAGCTTGTCAGTAATAGTCACCTTTTTCTGAGCTGCAAAAAACACATTCATGAAATTCATATATTGTGAAGCTCCTTCCAGTGAAGCAGTAACTACCAAAATTCGACTGGATAGTTTGCCATTGATAGACTCCTCTTTTTCGATTCGATTGATATCTAAATTTGCTAAGGAATAACTGGAAACTTGAATTGATTCACCGCCAAAATATAACCCCGTGTATAAAGGATACAGCACAGCGCCATAGCCAGAGTACCGGCAAGCAGCGATTCAATGTGAAATTCTTCGTGCGATGCTGTTGAATTTGTTGCATAAAATTAGCATATCTCTAGGTAGTATTTTAAGACCAAAGTAATATACACTTCTTCAAATTTCACCTTTGAGAATCAGATCCTTCATTTCTTGCTCAATAGCAATGTTTATGCTTGTGAATAGCTCGTATTTTCCATCCTGAGGTCTTATTTCGTCAGTCTGAGATGCTTTTTGGCTCGGATACAAAAAGTGGCTTCAAGAAAGGATTGACAAAGTAATGTTACTAACAACAAATATAGTATTACATGACTAACACCCATCTTAGTCACACTGACTGCTTACCTTTTATTGGCATGACTCGCAAGCACAGCCAATTTATTTTGTGGACTCAACAGCAAATGTGAATTACAAAATGCCATTATGCTATTTAAGCAATGTGTCAACACACCCTGAAATAATAAAGCCCTTAGTTGATTGATGGACTGTACAAACTTAAATGTCACAACAAACAGATACTCGCATTATTTTCCCGCAGCAGCCTCTGTCCTGGATGAATTTCCAGGATGACGACCAGTAAGCTTCCCAGGACATCTACAATAATGATAAATTAGCACTGAATAAAAAGGACCAAAAACACAACTGTTCAGAAAAATTATGACGTAGAATCTCACCTCCTTCGTTAGAATTACTTGGCCGACGATCAATTGCTGCCATATCTTATGCTGAAGGATTACTGAAATTGAAATTTCTATAGAAAGTGAAATCTACAATCAGAAATACACGAGTTATTTTTACCGGTACATGATGTAATAGCACAGTGAAAGCAAGGTGCAAATACACGAACCTGTTTACTTCGGTAATGTTCCATCAGTAGTAGCTATACAATTGCAAAGCCCTGCGACATGTTCGTTTTACATACGATGAAGAACTCAGCTTGTTTATTCAAAGTCTTGGTTAGCTAAGGAAACATAATAAAACTAAAAATAAAGGATCTTAACGCGTATATTAGAAAATGATAATTTGCAACAAGCGCTTGTATTCGACTGTGGTGTGACCATCCAGGACATGGAGGGCTCCAAATAGATAGATAGATAGATGCTTTTACTCCTTTCAAACGGAGGGCTCCATATTGAG